>JAHZNA010001516.1:0-32076 GCA_027743935.1 Sinodicranocentrus sp. ZH6
GGAAAAAATGTGAGAAAATATATGTATGAAAAAAGTTTCAGATGAGAGATGCCATTTTGCTTAGTATTTGTAACATAAGTTCAAATTAAAGTTTACATTTGAAAAGTTTCTTTTTTTCTTGAATCATGTTGGATTCGAGGTCGTAAACTCTGTAAGTATTACTGGAGCTTGAGACTGCAAAGAAGAAAAAAAGTGAAACTAAACCCTGAAATGCTTTTTCCTATTTTTTCCCCCCAAAGAAGGAGAATGCGAGTCCTAAATATCTCCTGACATGAGTTTAGTCGTCCCTGACTTATTTTTCTGCTTTGTCAGCTAATTGATACTTGTAAGTTGAGTGTACAACCCGTATTCTAAGAAAGAGTGGAAAAGGGAGAAACTACTTTGATCTCTTTTAATCTGGAACATTTAGGTCAAATAAATTCCAAGAGGAGGATTACATCAAAATGGGTAGTTTTTAAGGGAAAAAAGCCTTCATCATGGAAGCTTTATATTTTGAAGAGAAAAATTTCAATTTTCCTTACATCCCTGGAAAAGATTGTTATATGGGAGTGTACACTTAGCTATGAAATAAAGATATATTGGAAGAGATGAGAGTATCGCTATGTGTGCGTGAGGTAGTGGAGAAAAAGTGGTGGTGGAAATGGAGGGAGGAATTGGTAACGACTACAAAGGGAAATAGGCAGGTGGTGGTGGAAAAAAGTAGTGAAGCAGAAAGACATGATGGTGGTGAAAAGAAAGGCGGACGAGAGTGATAATTTCAGATAGAGGTAATTGATGGGATCGCACTTTTTCTCGTCATGATGATGTTTATCCGAGATGATGGAGAACGCGATTGTAGTCCCTATCCCCACACAGTCACATCAAACTCAACTACCACCACTAACATACGGATTTACTACTCTCATTCTGGAAATCATCGTCTCACCCTCGTTTCAACAACATTCCTCCTCCACTTTATTTAATGGTGTAGTTTTCCCATGATGTAGGAAAGTTAAAGGAATGGTAGCAATCGGTAGTGACCATAATATAAAAAAAACATCACCTCACCACCCACACAATGTACAATTTTTATAGCGCTAAATTTTAAACAAATTGGAATTTGTAATTTTTACAAAAATTAAGCATGTCAAAACTCTATTGATATAGTCTTAAACAGTCGAAACCGATTGTAAACGAAGTTATTAGAATTAGAGCAAATCATAGATGAAACTTTAAAGCTGATAGGGACATGCCTTGTAGATAAGACTGCTTTGAAATATAGATATCTTTACCACTTCTGATCTTATACGGTTGTTCTGTAGTTTGCTTGAAGAATGCAGGTAATACCCTGTGCGCATACGGGTTCGATTCCTTCTTCAGGCGATGCAAGCCCGAGTCTAATAAATGATGCAAGCCTAATCTTCTCAATGAGGTTATTCTATGATTATTCCGCATAGTTCAACTGATATTAGACTCGATCAATCAACCTTATTTTTTAAATTTAATTATTTAAATGACATGGACTGCGACATAAGTTATAATTTTGTTTAACATTATCAACTGCAAAATTTGAAGCCCATCTGCTATCAATGCAATCCGTTTGTACTAAAAAATAATAATAGCTGGATTTAAAGACAACCAAATCCTACAAATACAGATCGTTGAATGTCTTACCCAGATTCTACAGACAAAAAAGATGCAAAACACGTTAAAACAACTGAAATTCATCCGCTCCCCCCGTTATCTTTTCTTGTGCAGTTCAAGGTGGAGAGAGGAAATTTAATTTACAGGAAGGAACCGGTTAAAAATCGAATTGGAAATTCTAATGTCATAAGAATATGTACATCTTGTGCAAACAAACCAACAAACATTATCCTACAGAAAAAAATGTGTACGTTTATCTGTCTTTTTGTACACCTCCCATGGACTACCTACTCAGAAACTAGTTCCATTCCACAAGAAAAAAACTATTTGTTGACGATGGTGGTGGTATTGGTGCGATACTCGGGAAAAGTACTCTGGTCTCAGATTACATTACATCACATCGCATCATCACCATCACACTAACGATGAAGAGAAACCGAAAACCATGGAGTGAAAACGGCTTTTTCCCGATTTCCCCTGGTCCCATGAATCTATCTATCTAGCCATCCATCCACTTGAATTTACTCCCTCTTTCTCTCTCGAACTTGTTCCTAAAGGAAGTGAACCGTGTCGAGAAAAAAATACTCAACTTCTAGTCTCAAAACAACCAGGATCACCTCCATTTCAAAAAATTGTACTTATCCAGCTGTTGGAATGCATTTTGAGAGAGAAAAGTTGTGAAATGTACGTGAAAATGAGAACATGCAGAAAACATTTTCCAACACATTCCAACCCATATTATCCTCTTTAACTCCAAAACTACTCTACCCATATGGTTGTTTTTCTTGCAACTTTTTTCGAGGTGGTAATTAACACTTAGAGAAATTGCCCCTTTTCCCTTGTCCATTGAGCCGTGTTCGAAAATCACTTTAAGTGGAAATAATACACACACACATGTACATACTCATGTAACTTTACACTAGGGTGATATGGTGGACAGACTGCGTTTCCAGTTATTTTTACTACCATTTGTTTCATTCCATTGCCCTTTTTTGAGGATATTTTGGAAGGTAAACATTGAAAGAGTTTTTTCCTATTATAGGATTGCACTTGGGTATCTATTACCCTCTTGATAGAGTACAACTGCACTTATTCTCATGACACCTAATACCTTTTGCTCTTGCCTAATGAATCACTCAAGTAAGAACAATAACCTCCCCCGATTCAGTTTACCCCGTTTTCCAGTAAACACATCATCATCTTCACAATAATATCCGATAATGAACGCTCATCTTGAGAAGAAGAAAATGTTTTTGGGGTAGTTGAACTTTTAAAAAATTATTAGTGAAAGTGATTCGAGGAAGGAGAAAAAAACAATATATGCAAGTTTACGAGCTATGCATTTAGTGGAAAAGTGCACTTGTGAAAGATTGAATTTCCCTAGGAATATCTCAACACAAAGTCATTTGTCGTTGTAGATCCTCTTCCTGGAGAAATATTCTTCACTCCAGTACAAGAGTGTTCATTCAAGTGGAAAATGTTTTATGATCCGGTTGTCATCTCTGTGTATTGGCGCTGACTAGGTTTTCTAGCCTGTAGGCTTTTCTCCTTAGGTTTAGACAGTTTGTTGGCACTTGGACAAAATACGTAATAGGATAACACTGATACAGCATATTTATTTACAACATCTAGCTTGTACATATCATCTCAAATCACATCTCTTCCAATCTCTAGTCATCAGATAAAAAGTGAACGAAACATGGGCAATATGATATAACATGAGGAAATCAATCTGACTGAAAAAAAATTCTCACAACTAGGAAGAATAAGAAAGCAGAAATGCTATTTTACGCAAAAAAATGTACACACATTTCAATCTCTTGTTGTAACGATATTGTTCCATTTTTTCATGATTGAAAAAACCCATCCCCACAGTCTACATTTCAGAGAAAACTACAAAAAAACTAAAGTGGAGACTGAGGACAGAAAAAGATTCAATTCTCGATTGCAAGAAATAAAGGTTCAAACTTGAAAAAAATGGCATTGCATTCCCCCAGCGGTTTACTTTTCTTCCAAAAGACTGCCACACACGCGGATGTCTCGTTTACTGGAATGCATTCCTATGTCGGCGAGCCTTAAACTGCTCTCTTTTTTTAGAGGACGGAAAGAAGAAAAAAAGGAAAATGGTGAAGGAGGATCTATACTTTGAGAAAAAAATGAATAAGAGGACAAGGACAAGGCGACACTCTGCTTACTGCAATGGCACCCGGTAAAAAATGTACATATCTGGTAAATCATCTCTTCTAATATTATAAATGCTCTTGTATATGTACATATATTCTAGAGAACCGCCTCATTCCTCCTCTGGTTTTCCTTGTGTGCACAGAATCCTTTCAATTTATTTCAATGTTCAAGTCGGAAGACAATTCCATAAATCTTGTACTTGGAGGGGATTGAGATGACAATGGAATTTAGGCAGTGGCCCATCGCATACAGGGAAAAATACCGACCTTTTTTTATTCCTCTGTCTATCTATATGTTCGAAAAAGGAGCAAAGAGCACAGCACCCTTGGCCTCGGAGGAGGAGAAGAAGAAAAAAAAGTAAAGCATTCAAGTGTAAAAAAGATGCGTTATGTCCTTGTCCCTAAGACTTTCCCCGACTGCACTCCACATCCACCGCCGTATGTCATGCTGAAGGTAATAATAATAAGTTGGTTCTGGTTCAACGTTCACCTAGAGTCTGCACCGAAAAAATGTATATCTAGAGCTGATAATTCGATAAGGAACTTTTTTTATCCTGGAATGTGGATATGTGAAGGGAGGATAGAGGAATGTAATAGGAGTCAGGAAAGGTTTTACTTTTGGGAAGAAGGTGAAAAGTGAATCAAGACGGAAATGGGGTATAACCTAGGACGGATATAGTGATTACTTTTCTCGACTTTAGGGGACGTATGTAAGCTACGAAGAGAGAGAAAATCGTTCCAAGATTATTGTTGTATGGGAGCACCTCGTTTATTGCAACGTGACTTGACATTTGACCACAAAAAAAGTCGTCATGGGTAATCAGATACTGTTGATCATGTCATTTGTACTGATTTCTTTTACAAGTTGCTCGTCTACTAACTACACACATCGTCTTTGGAGGAAATGAAGGATTTTCCTGGGAAATCCTTTATTGTGCACGATGGAAGACATACGAAGTACGAACACCGTCTGCTATATAGTTCAAAGATATAATATATCAAAGATTTTGAGATGTACAGTAAAAGTAAAAAACTCATTTTGATTTTGTAAAGTTATGACAGTTAAATAAATTCCTGTTCACAAACCAGAAATCCATGCTATTCTTTAGCTTTGCATTTTCGCAGTTTGAGTTGTCTCCAAAACAAGAGACATGATGTGGTTGCATGGATTTTCTTGCTTCAAGATGTAACCGCAAGACTAGCACAGCGTGGGTGACAAATGAAGAAATGCTGGAAGCAAAGAAGGGGAGAATTTGGGACGTTTTTTGACACGGAAACAACCCTTCCTCATTCATTTTTCTGTTTCTCCCAAATCCAAGAAACATATCCTTGTATATGTTTTCCTCATATACATACGCATAAAATAGAGCAAATGCACATATTTGAAAATATACAATGTTCTCTGCTGTCTTTCTTCTTGGCAGTTACAAAACGGATGGATTTTCCTTGACAATACCTACCACCTTCGTGCCACCACCATAACACCTCTGCGAGGTTTTTTAAGGAGCACCAGCAAAAAACCTATTTTACATCAACCTACAAAAAAAACTAAGGATATTCCAGCCTTCTTCATTTTCACACTGCATCAATGAATCACTTCATCATTTGAATGAACTTTTCCCAGCTTGGAAACTCGTGCGTAGGTTAGCCACCCTTGCACACATATTTTCTCCCCTATTTGCACTAATAAATAAGGACGGCAGGATAAAAAACTGGAAAGGAAGGAGGAGAAAGCCTTATCCGAAAAGTAAACTTGTCCAATTCCATAGCGCGAAGGCATCTGCTCCCTTGTCTAAATTGTCTCCCAGAGAGGAAAACTACCTAGAGGTATTTTACCTATGTAAACCTGCTGTCTCTTGTTCTATCTTTGTCACAGTGGAAAACTTGCCTGGGAAAACTACTCTCCAGCTTCTTGAAAGAAGCAGACAAAGGAGATGGCATAGTAGAAGAATGCTTCTCGAGCTTCACATCATTTCTCGAGTGAGATACATAACTTCAAGGGTCACTGATTTACGTGTTAGTGGTTGGAGTCTGGGCAGCAAACGTGAAACATGGTAATAAATCAGGATAACGTATACTGCACTTGGAATGTCCCACAACCACAAAACTATGTAGTAAAAATGGGAGACTTGGAATAAAACTCTTTGAATAAAAAAGATGTTCCTTCAACTTGTCTTAAGACAAGAGCATGGATGAAATGAACATGCAAAAACAGACGGTTCTAAATTTTTACAGTTATAATGACATTGAAAACTCCAAATATCCATTGAAATGTGGTACATCATCGCCAATCGAGAATTCTATTGAGGAAAAGATGCCCTCGAGTAGGAAGATAGGCTGCAATTTCAGTTTTAAATGGAATAAAGAGTTGATAAACTTGATCGTGAAAGTTTCCTCAATATTCTTATTGCATCATAGAATCCAATAATAAAATAATAATAATAGGATTTCCATATTATTTCAATTCCAGAATAGTGGATAAACTTTTCTTTTCAGTGATTTCAATAACTTCATCTATTTTACATAAATGACTACAATACAAGAAGAGTCATTGTTTTCTTTTGAAATGCATTCAAAAGTCATAATATAAGACAGGAAGTTGTCTCATAAAACTCAAATCAGAGTTCAAAATTCATCCATTCCTTTTTTCCTTTGCAACTTCAAACTAAATTCATCCTCCAGTTTCAATTTAATTACCAAAATGGATTCTTCAAATGACAGTGATGTAGGTCACATTTTCAATATTATTTCTGTGATACACAAATCCCCCAAGTCTCGTCTTCTGATAACGTTTTAAATGGGAAAAACAAAAGGACGCAATTTCTTGAATTCGACCCGTCTAGAGTTTCCAATATCACGTGTACCCATTGCTCTTTCTTTTCTCCAGCCAATAAATGTAATTTGAAATCAGCCTCCCCATCCGATGCATTATACATGCTTTAAGAAACATTGTCTTGTTGAGAATTCTCCCAACTGTGAATAATTTGGTGGAAAAAGAAAAAAAAGTTTTTCCATCATGTCGAAACTAACTTGATCATCCAAGCCAGGCATAAGAACTACCCCAACGTAAGCTATAGTGGTGGTGGTGGCACAAGCACAAAGCAAATTGAATCTTTCACTATACTTTCCACGAACGGAATGGGGTGCACTGTGAGGAAAAAAGGGTGACTCTAGAATGCTTAGGTCCATTGTCCATTTGAGCAAACGAAGTCGACATTTGCTCATCTGTTTTTTGTTACTCATGTCGAGTCAGCGGGTAATTGCTCTTGTTGTGTGTAGTAAATCAACTCGAAGCTTATTTCATCTTTTCATGGAGTAGTTCACATTTGAGAAATTGAAACGCATGGACTTGCTCAAATTTTTTCCCCTATTGTAATGATGATGAGGCTAGTTTCCACATGGTAATGCTTTTCTCCATTCTCGCTCAGCTTTTTTCTGTATAATTGCAATCGTTTGGAGGAAAAGAAAGTGCTGACCTGGTCACTTTCATCTTACATTTTTCTGACAGTCATTGAAGACATTGGAGAAACCATTGGGTAAAAAATATACTAGAGGAGAAATAATGTGGATGAGATGGCTATTCTTATTTGCTTGGAGGACAAAAGAAAGGAAGAAGAGAAGAAAACTAGAACAATTTACAACTCTCCAAAGGAAAAAGACAGAGTTAATACGACCCCCATTGTCTTTCTGCGCGAATGGACTTTTCCTCTAGAAAAAAGAATACAATTCAGAGATTCACTAGCCACCCTCAAGCGACCAATTGGGAAAATCCTGATTTTTCTCTTTTTTCAACTTTTAAAAGACACAACTGGTCAACTTCTTTTCAAGAGGCTTGTAAAGTTTGAGACGGAATATTTCGTGTACACGTACCTAATGGGGAACTGACGGAAGCGAAAATTGCTTCAAGGTCTGGATTTTTTGTTGGAAATTTGGAAAGAATAGCTAGAGGAGACTGAAGAAAGGGAAATGGTCCGTGGTTGTAAGTGAAGGTTTTTAAACTTTGCTAGAACGTTAGTCAAGATAAGCTTCTATTTTTTTACGTTTGAAACAGCGAAGTATGACGTCACAAAAGACAATGTGAATTTTGTTTACGAACTACACTTTCATAGATACGACTAGTAAGTGTAAGTAAGTATAGTTAAAAGATGTGGAAGGGTGAATAATGCTGGAATGTATTGATAATTGTTTCACGAAGAAGGAAAACGGAAATAAAATAATTATGAGAAGACTTCCTCGAAGAAGTAGCAGCAGGGGGCAGAGCTAAAATTGATGACAGCTACTTACGCCACACTCTATCCTATTTACCTTTTTCTCCTCTCTCCGTCCACCTGCAATGCAACACATGCAATGTTGGAAAACAGAGAGTAAAGCGTGCACATCGCATTGCATCTTTTCTCTGTTTTCCCACATTTTGTTGAAAGGGAAAAAAGAGGTGAAAGATGTTATCTATAAGGAAGAAACACACATGCACCCCCAACAAACTGACAAGCCCGTGTAACAGCAACCCTCGAAACCTCTTGCAAGGCCAAAGTCGACTAAAGCTCCCCTCAACTTGGAACGGTTTCATCAAGAGAAAAAAAAGGAACAGGTGGTCTTCAACCCAGAGAAAATGTCATCGCCCCTCATTTATTTTGCAAGATAAGAATGAAAGCAGCTTAGGAAAGAAAGAGACTAGCTTAGAACAAGGGTATTAAGTCGAAAAGCTGGTGCAGCACAGAAAACAGAGTCTGTCTTTTATTTACTTTTTTTTATATATATCTAAACCATGCATAACTCAGATGGAGAGGGAAAACAGAGCCTGGTCGGTTTTCCACTCCTTCACAAAGATGTTCTCTAGTGGA
The DNA here is from genome assembly GCA_027743935.1 of Sinodicranocentrus sp. ZH6. NCBI lineage: Eukaryota > Metazoa > Arthropoda > Collembola > Entomobryomorpha > Entomobryidae > Sinodicranocentrus > Sinodicranocentrus sp. ZH6. The sequence continues at coordinate 8,648 of JAHZNA010001516.1, forward strand.
GAAAGTGAAAGTCGGTGAAATTGATAAAGGCTTCCGTGCATCAGGCTCATTTCCTTCCAAAACCCATTTTACACATTATATCACATTATTAGTCTTTATAAATGCTTTTTCCTTTCTCATGATAGCAATCTCTTTGGGTGATGTTATACCCTCGTAAATTTCCTCAACCTTTCTCAATTCTTTAGATATATTTAGACATTTACAGGGAGCAGGAATACAATGGGGCTTCATCTGAAAGGCAAAGTTGAGAGAGAACAATGCCACAATGATGGAATACTATGGGCTACTCTGTGGGCTCGGATGAACAAGCTTTTCTCTCTCTATTTCCTCTTTGTTCACTTCTTCATTAGCTGATATTATTGGCTTTTCCCTGTTTGGCTAGACTTGAGTGGGGGTGAGAGAGAAGAGAAAGAGAGTATTAGCTGAATTGCAAATGGTTAAACGCTAAATCGGAAATTATTAGTCTTTATAAATGCTTTTTCCTTTCTCATGATAGCAATCTCTTTGGGTGATGTTATACCCTCGTAAATTTCCTCAACCTTTCTCAATTCTTTATTATTGGCTTTTCCCTGTTTGGCTAGACTTGAGTGGGGGTGAGAGAGAAGAGAAAGAGAGTATTAGCTGAATTGCAAATGGTTAAACGCTAAATCGGAAATTTCACATTTGATTATATTGTTTTTCAAATGGCTTAAGCTAAATTCTGTTGGGGATAAGGGTTTTTTTTCTTCTGTTTTAAGCGCAAAAGGAATGAGTTGTTAGTTATGAGGTGAGCGAAAAAAATTTGTCAATCCTTCAAGCTCTGGCCGTCATCAGAGATCTAAATGCTACATGGCTTCTTATTTGGGCCCTGAGGACTCATTAATTTAATTATAAACTTCACAATAATCATTGATACAAAGTCTAATTTTTTCATGCTTTGTGGCAGGTGGAATAGTTTTCTAAAGGCTATGTTAGCTTTCAGTCACATTCTTTACGTTGTTCCCAAAAACATTTCCTATTTAGCATATCAACCTATTGATGCCAAAGAGCTTATAAATACATATACAACATGATCGATTGATTGATGCAACATGCATGGAAGGATTTTTTGTCATTTTTTTGGGGGGAAAGGGGCATAAATCTCATTTTGACCGAAATTTAATGCATAAGAACATTATTCTTTCGTTATTTCTTGCGTACAAAATATGAGTAAGTGTGGTGTGCAAATCACATTTGATTTCGGCATTTAAACGTAAAATCATAATTGTGAAAAATGTTTTCTGACCATGCTGATCTGTTGCCTGCGATTTTATCATGTTTACAAGCATTTATCAATGGCTAACCTTCTTAGGTCAAGCTAATCAAATTTTGCTGCTTTACAGATTACTGATTATTCTCATCATATTCCACTCACAAAACTCATCTTTTTCAACATTGCGATTCATGATAAAAATATTTTACAGTTTGATTCATCGGATCCTTTTTACTCATATTAAAGTGCACCTGAGTACAAATTTTCAGCCAAATATCTTTCACCCCCCATTGACTGGATAGGTCTTAAAACTCTGATTATGACCAAGATAGATAGGACAGATGCTAGCATTTTTTGAAAATTTAATATACGTTGTTCTATATTACTTGTCCCATAGACTGGTTCGTTACGCTAATTCAGCATGTCATGCCTACCTTGGGGTATGCCGATCTAAAACACCACAAAACATGATGCAAATGTGCGATTTTCTGCATTCCTCATTTAAATTACTACCATAAGGGACACCTATACCCCCATGTATTAAATTTTCATCACAATGAGGCGTATACCCCTTCTCTAATCCCCAATGCATTAAACTTTACTAAAATTAAATTTATACCCTTTTTACTGTTAATAACAATCCATGAGAACACAGACAAACAGAATTTTTTTCTAAGAATCTAAAAACATAGAATATCTTAAACTGTCAACTTACCTTGAAAAAGGGAAGACCCAATCGTAGTCCCGATCTGTTGACTCACGAGGAGAAACAAAGGGAACAAAGTCATTGTGCTCGAGATGACGAATAATTGAAGAGTAAACATTTTCAAAAGAGATTTTCTTCTCTGGATTTGCTATTCTTTTGCAATACTCTTTTACTTCTTTTCAAGTGAATTGTTCACAAGTCTTTTTGTTTTTTTCACTCTGTTATTTTTACCGACAAAAGGTGTAAAGGAGAAGGGGAACAGTATTTTGTGTATAAAACACTGGTTTTATTATTGTCATCTGGGATTTATTCTGTGCGTTGTGGAGTAGCATATGGAACGAAGCCACTTCCCCTTCTTTAGCTTTTACTCTACTTGTCGGAAGTGGTTTTTGTAGAAAATCTCAATGCAAATAACACGCTTCCCAAGTCATTGGTATGGATAGCGAGGAGATCATCCTGAAACTGAATACTGAACACTTTTCCACTCCCATTTCACGCAATTTTTTCCTCCACTTATTGCACCCCCTCAAAATGCAGTTTTTCTCTCAAGACAACATACGTTCCCATCAAGCAAAAAAACTGTGCAATGATGTGATACAATGTTCCCTAACATTCACCAGTTGTATATTTTTCCAACTGGGAAAAATTTGTTTGCGTATGATGGGCTAATGTCTATTCTAATGCTTTCCCCACCATTGTTTTGATCTGTGTCACTGGGCATGGAAATAGGGGAGGTAAGATGATAACATCCTTTTGGCTTACTGTCACTTCCTATTTCCTCTGTATATTTTTGTTTATTTATATATAAAAATCTCACCAACTGCCTTTTCGCATTTCTCCACTGGGATCATGCATAGCGAAAAAAGACTCGAGTTTTTTTCTTCTTTGTGTAGCAGAGAGACAAGCTACAGGCATTTCCTCGCTTCTTTTTTACGTGACAACAATAGGAGCATTAGCCTGGATATTATTATAGCTTTTTTGGCTTTTGGCTAGTGATGATAAATGACCCAGCTTGGTGGATCCCCTTTTATATTGCACTGGGAAGAGGATGACTACACCAGTGTGCACACATGGACTGGATGTATTTATATTAGGAAGAGTCTTCTTGGGAGAGTCCAAGGACGCACATATGATATCTTGAGATGACTTGGCTGATGTTATTCATGATAATGTGGGATGATATTGCATAGCACTCTCTCGGTTTCTATTGTTGCGTCAGGTTGGGAGAGATTTTTGATGGGATGAGAAAAAAATGGATGCTGGAGGGTAAACTCGTGTGGAGTTTAGGAGGGAACGAGTAGGAGAACGCTGATGAAATGACGGTTTGTCATCGGGGGTTTAATATGGCTGGAAATTTTTACCGTGTGGAACTGTCCACTACACGTTTTTTCAACTCTTTTGAAATGTCAGATGAAATATGACTTCTTTTCAAAAGGGGAAAATAGCAGAGGTGTAGAAAAAAACAGGAGTTTCGTGTTTTGCCAAGATATATATTTTTATTTACTTTTTTTCAATTGCCCCACCTTTCATTGACACATTGTGCTTGGAGAGAATTATTTGCTTTTTCAGTTTTCTTTTTCACTTGGAAAAACTGATCCTTTTGTGTTAGTTGATCCAAGTTGTAAAAAATATCAGGGAGAGAATCACATCACAACAGTGTCGATTTGTGTAACGAGGATGATCATCTATCAAAAGAGGAGAAAAAATGTTGAGCAAGTGTCACTTGATCAGACAACCGTTTGATTTTCCTGATGCTTCTTGACTCTTCTTTTTTGTTGGTCGGATGATGTTTCCCTTTAGAAAAATAAGAGGGTGTACAAAAGACGCTGATGTGAATAGAGTGTTTTTTTCTGGTATTCGAGAAGAAAAATGTCGAACAGGAGAGGGGAAATGTTGATCTTGTTTAGAAGAGAACAAGATGACAAGTCAACTCAGTGTATTTCTTAGTGTCACACTTTTTTCCATGTGGAAAAAACAGGAAATATAAATGTTGAAGAAGAGAAAAGGAGGATATTTTTTGAAGATGATCTGATGCTCTTGTGATGCTTCACTTCTCGAGTTGAGGAATGAATGTTGGAGAAAGGGAACAAAATGTTTTTATACACGTTTCATTTTACTAACACAACACCAATTTTCCCTCAATGTAGAACACTCTTCGAACATGTCACAACAAACAAGGAAGAAAGGGGATGGATGAAAGTGGATCCCCAACAGGAGAAAATTTATTTTCATTGGAAACTCTACCGGCTTCGCTTGGGGCAATTTGGATTACTTGAAGAAAAAATACAAAAAGTTTTTTCTTCTTCTTCTCAACTTTCAACCCTTTCGGCAACTGTGGTATTTTGTTACAAAGTTAATCTCACAAGTTGGGAAATTGGGTTGGTATTAAATACTATTTCTTGAGGGCATTATCAAAATACTTGGTGTGGGATTTTCGAGGGTAGTTTTTTAATATTGGAAATTTCATCCCCTTCTTTCCAAATACTTTTTTTGTTTTGAGTGGTTTTGCTTCACCAGATCACTGCCACAATAGGAAGAGGGTGAGTGAGAAAGTTCAGCTCGGGAGTATTTTTCATGTTCCGTTCCATCCAAGCTCATAACTTGAACTGATTGACCATTCCACACTCAAGTGGTGGTGGATATGAAAAGACAATGGGAATCAAACCGGGAAATTACACACGCTGCTTGGGTAAGGATACACGCTCCTCTTGCAAGATTCTAATGCAAGAGGAAATGCTTGCATATAATCTCTCAGAAAAAAGTGTCTACTGCGTTGCGTATGATTTGGACTTCGAATCTGTTAAAACTATTTTGTAAAATTTTTAAAAAATTAGTTGTGGGTAGGATTGTTTCTCTTATTGATATTGGTGATTAATAGGGAGTAAATGTGTATCTTTGTTTTCGTAATTGGGAGTTGGGACCACACAAGTGGTAATAATACGATAAACAAGTAAGGAGTATCTGTGAATATTGAAGAATGTCCGAATAAAGAATGAGCTAATTTTTTTATGACCAAGTCAGAGAATATCTACACGAAGTTCCTACTGCTCCAAATACAGATGTGAAGGAAAGACGACACAAAACAGAGCACAAGTCAGAGGACAAGAAAACACGTAAATGTAGTGGTATGAGTTTTTTCTTGTCTCCAAGAAAAGACTGTTGAGACGGTCGTGTAGTGCACTCACAATATCCCTTGCAAGTAGTACAACTAGTGTTGATGACGATTTCACTTGAGGAGGATGGAAAGATGGGTAAAACTATTTCCCCAAATAAGTCAACATGGATGAGTTGAGTTGCGAGAGAGGAATAGAAAGGTGCAGTCTTGTAGTTCACCACTGCAGTGCAGGAATGACTAGTATTCTTCTCCGTGGAGGGAGAGAGAGACAAGGGGAAAGCGGAGAGAGAACGGAGCAACCCCTATTCCACCACTTTGCCTGGAGAGCGAAAGCATCTTCGAGGAGAAGCAAGAGAGAAGAGAACACAGCTGGAGTGAGCAGGACCACTTTCCCCCTCGTTGGGCTGCTGGTTGGAAGGAGATGGGATGAAAATGGGAATTTTTCTTCTGACTCAGAACACTCCATTCAGTCATTTACATTTCGGTGATGAGACCGCACCTCGGTTTTCCTTTTTCTATTTATTTCTGGAAAAAGGCTCATTAAAAACCTTATACGATTGGTTTAGAGGTGGTAAATGCAATGAAAAAAAATATATGGCTAATTTGCAGAGTAAATTTTATACCCAATAAGAATTAGTAGGCTGTATCAGATGAAGATAATTGATGACGAGGTCAGCTGTATTTGATCTTGAACTTATTCCCCGACAACCCCTCAGATCATTAGAGGGATGAATGAGAAAGCGGTTTTGGGGATGAGTATGTGGCTGCTATTGAGCCTGTCATGATTGGCAATTTTCGGGAGGATCATCAATGTCCAAATAACACATGAAGGTTGTCAGAAGGGAGGAAAAATTACATGCAAGGGAAACGCTAACAAAAGCATTGAACAACGTTTGAGATGTGAACCCTCGTCAATCTACTCCACTCGACACTCCTCAACAGGGAAAATTGGGAGAGTGTTCGAATTAAGAATGGGAAAACGGACCACCCTCTGAATGAGAAAAGGAGAAAGGGAAAATTGATGAGGTTATTTGGGCTGCATACATCATTCTCAAGTGTAGTAAAAAAATCTCACCAAATCTAACGCAATTGTTTGCTTGAACCAACTTGCAATGTTGGTTTTGCTGTGTCATTATTTTGCGGTAGCATATTGTATTCATGGGCATCAACGCCAAAAGAAAAGTGATTTTCTTTGTGAATCTGCATGTTTATATGAAAATTAGAATTTGATAACCGTTTATGCAAAAATGACAGTGTATGTGTGGACGTTGTTTCCAAGAATATCTTAAATGATCTCAATTCATCTTCATTAACTATCTCGAAGCTCATCCCCATATACTTTTCAAACTGCATCAATAATAACTGGAACAAGATGAGCCTCACTATATCATTCAGCACAGAAGTGTATATATCATTTTCACTTTTTTTCTAACAAAACTCTTTTTTGCAGAGTACTTCAAACTCCAGAATTTTACTTGCAGTGCAGCGTACACATCTGTGTGAATTTTTTCTTCTCTCTCGTATTTCTCTTCTTGTAGTAGATTCATATTCAGAAAAGTAGGCACACTTGACAAGATTACTTGGAACCCGACTGATTTATCAACGAACTTTGTACACTTTTATCACCTCATGCCATTCCGCATTTGCCCATTGTATTTTTTTCAAAGTGCCAACTACCCCGATGCTCCTAGAGAGAATATTTTTAAAGCAAGTTCGTCTCCGTCTCGAGTGTATAAAGTGAGTGGTTGGTGGTGTCGTAGCGGTGGAAGCATTAAAAGTATATTTCATAATATTTTCAAACTTTTCTCTCTCCTTTTCCCCGTTTCCTTCATCATACACAATGTTTCCATAATAATAATGGTGGTGGTGATGATAATGGCAATAATAATAATAATCTTACGGATATACCCATCCTTGTGTAAAAGGATATAAGTAGGTAGAGACTGTAGGTCTTAATGTAGCTTCACGTGGCACTCCACTTTCCACCTTGTGCCACTGTTGCGCCCGCTTTCTACTCAATAATAAATTTTCCCTTTATAGAGATCCAACAGCTGGGGACGATATCAAGAGAGAGAGAAAAAAAAATGAAATAAAGAAGGAGCGCATTATAAACAGGGTTGGCTAGAGATTTGAATAAGATGTGAGTGTGAACTCTGGAGAGAATATATTCGGTCATATGCATTCACAAAATATAAGGATCTCATCCATCCTCCAAGTTTCCCCTCATTTATTCTCAGAGACACAAATGCATTCCCTTTTTTCCTCGTTACACTTCATTCATATTGCAGTGTCAAGTGGAGTATGACGCGGTGCAGTGGAAGTGGCTGGAAGGATTTTTTTTTCATTAGGGAGAATCTCACATACGCCGCAATGCACTTATTAAAATGGGAAACGACTTCCGTTTTCTGATACTCTACCAGAGGTGAAGTCACAAGCCACTTGACAGTTAACCTGGATATCGCCACCCAAAGTCAAATACTTTTCATATTCGTATAATAAGAAAACAAATTTAACAGTGAAGTATTTATGTGCCTTAAAATTGAAGAAAAAGTAGATTTTTCACAGATCAGTTTAGATGAAGGTGGCACACGTATAAAAGTAAGAAGTAATCTTTCCATTGGTTGGTGAACTATAAGAAAAAATATTTTGTGGGAATTCTACCCCTGTGTTTGATGCCACTGTTGATAGTGATGAGGGTAAAGGAATGAAGTGGGTCGGCAAAGAAAGTGAATGTAAAGAAAGACGAATTTTTCCTCGAACTCATCTCAGCCCATCAAAAAGATGAGAATGTTCATCTATTCAAACCCAAAATTGCCTCTACTTTACCGGGAAATATTCTTGTCTTACTTTCCCTGTAATGTGCCCTTTTCCTTTGTGCATGAGAATTTCCCATGATGTACACAATTGAGCGGAGGAGGGAAGAAATTGCATCCATTTGTTGGCAAATTGATAGATGAGGAATTAGATTTCCATTTTCTAGTCTTACCCCTGTAGCAATACCTATAAAAATGAGCCTTAATATATTTCTTTATGCATGTTGATGGAAGAAAAGCCATCATTCGACCTGGGTGATGCTATATGTGTATATAACTGGATGAAATGTCTGATCTTGTAATATAAACCGCAAATTTTTGGCAGACAGCTTCCACCAACCAAACCACCACATCATTTCGATGGTTCAACCCTTCCGCAAAGGATATCCATAATCCATGCAGTAAATGGCTAATGCGAAATAAAATACCAGAATGATTACAGTGATGCGTGCCAATGTTTTTATTGTTTTTAAGACAAATTGCCCCATCAAACGAATCAAGGATTAATTAGCAAGCAAGCATTAGTTGTGTTGGTCATTAAAATCTCCAAATAATTCATTTTTGCATCTTTTGTGATTAAAAACTGACTCCCACATTTCCACGCTATGTACTTCTGTGCTCTCCACTTCAGGGTACAGAAGTATGTCATTTTTGTCGAATTCCTCGAGCAATACCGCCCATTTTTTAAGGACAATACAGCCATGCTGCTCAAATAAGGTTTGCTCCCGTACCGCAAATACCAATCTGTGAAAGTTGCTGCCTCCACGGAGAAAACAATCGCCATCAGTGATAAATACAGTGGAATTGCTCCGAAGCATTTGATAGCTAGCCAGATCATTGTGGTGAGGAAGGTTTGCCCAAAGCAAATTAAAGATGCGACAAATGAGCTTAGGAAATCCTCTGAGAAAATCATAATTAATCTTAGGTAGGTGTACAAGCGCAAAGTACAAATTTCCCGGAGGTTTGGTTTCAACATTGAATCCAGACAGTCGGCAAGCAAGCGACAGATGAAAAGGGCAATTAACAGGTAGACTTGAAGATATCGAAGGAACTCTATCCAAAATATGGTAATCAGGATCCACCTAGCGAAAAAGGAAATCATTATTGTAGGTATATTCCGATCGTATAGACTTGGCAGAAAGAGATCATCCAAAACGATATAGTAGGGGTCCAACTAGTTGCAACTGGGCGTAAACAAGTAGGATTGGAACACTCAGCCCAAACAGTGCAGAACCAACGGTAACATAAACGGCGAGAAATCCAGTGACGTCCATGCCAGCATTGGTGACAGGAGGAAATTCTGAAACCAAATTGATAATGATTTTACGACTGAAAATTTGTTACAAAGCTGCAATTACCTTTTCTTGCCACAGCAGACAAGTAGTTGATAGCACTGACATATTCAGGATGTTTAAAGTGTCCTCCTATAGTTACAATTTGGAGGATTGCTGTAGCCAAAAGGAAAATGCAGATGTTAACATGAATCACTGTGATAGTGGATCGTGGCTGATAAAATTCTGAAAACAGGATGAACAAGCAGCAGCTCAAAGTGAAGCTGATGACGGTGGAGTAGACAAAAAACAAAGGGAACAATCTTTTGATGGAGGTCTCCCTCTGAAACGTCAGAATTGAGTTTTCCGCGTTGATAGATATGTAAAAAGGATATAACCACCCATAATATTTGCGAAATAGTGCTTAGCGCGTATTTAACGGAATAAGTGATGATTTGATTAGTGGGTTCCGTAGTTTTGGACAGTTTATCTACAACGTCAACTGCTTCCGTCATATCCTTCATTTAATCTACTAACAGTACTCCATATGAGTTGAGTTTTTAAATTCTTCCAACCTCTGACTTAGTACTCCATATAGTTTTCAAAATTTCAACCATCTAGGCTAAAAGCACAAGCCGTAATCTCTTTCTGAAATTAAAATTGGCGTTCAAAATAAACATTCTACATTCTAAAATGTAACTCTAAAAATTAAGATTAAAATATTATTTAAGCTCTAAATGTAATATTAAATGTCAAACATGGTTTTATAGATGCCCCTGACAAACAAAACGAAATTATGATTTTACTTGAATCAGCCCACGTACTAACAACCGTAAGGGGATCATTTCTACATTACAGAATATTAAAATACAAGTTGCAGACATTATTAATAATCAAATTCTCAATGTTCAGTTTTATCTTGAACCATTTTTTAGTTGATTTAAAAGAAATTAACTTTATATTCAATTTAAAAAATATACAAAACGCGAATACTTAACAAAAGTCTGTGAAGCCATTCCTCGTCACGATAGTAAATGGAATAGCATTCAATCATATGCAATCAATATTCCTTGACATTTCTATATTCAATTATCTTGCTGTTTCAATAATTCAAACATGAACAAACATGCCAGTTGAGAATAAATTGACATATTCTCTCCAACAAATTTATTTCCCGACAATTGGGCAACACAAAAATGACAATTTAAATGTCTCCTTATTCAATTGAGTGGCACTCCAGTGAAAAACATATTAAACAATAATTGAACTAAAAATGGCCACAAAACTAGCAAATGAGTTGGAAATACCTGAGCACAAAATCCCTTTTGACCACATTGTGTCCATTTGAGGAAGCATAAAACTTAGTTTAGTACTTTCCTCAAAGGTTTTTTCGCCAATCGAAAGATTTTTAACTAACTCGTCCATCCGACCAGCATGTGTAAACGGAAATTCTCGTTCATACAGCAAATACACTATCCACCTTCTCTCTCGCTTACTTCATGTGAGAGACTGCAACAGTGATGATGATATATGCTGGCTCAATTGCCTGGAAGGCAATAACTTGTCTCATATTTCATCAAAGATGCACTTATTGTTTCCGAGCAATGATTTTCTCCTTTCTCGCTTCAACTCCACCTTGCTCTCTTTTTTCACTTGAGAGATGGTGTAAACTGATACGGGTAATAAAAGAAAAGACCAGGCGGGGAAATGCAGAGGTGTGTGTGTGGGCTTCACTTCGAATTTGTGTTTTTTTCTTCTCACTCTCATCTCAAAACGAGATCCTCATTCGCCGGTGGTGGTACACTATCGCTTCATGTCACTAACAAAAAACAACACTCTCCTCCCTCATCCTCTCGTATTTATTCTTTCTGCTCCACTTGTTTTGATAACCCTTTCCTTTCTTCAACTTCCACCTTTCCTCTCTCTTGCCAGCATGCTTGCACTAATGCAATGTGACATTGGTTCTATACACCACCGGGCAACATATCGTAGAAGCCTTGGGCGGCGGGAAGAAAATTTCCTGTCATTATCACATGTGAACATGAGAGCACTTTCCAAGGAAAAAACTTTCCTCCACGTACATATATTTTCTCTAGAATAAACTTACAATATTACTTTATTTCAGGAGGCAAAAAAAACTCTTTTCTCCTCCCAAGATTGGGGAGAGAGGTGAGGAAAGAAAGAAAAGTTTCAAAATTTGAACAAAATGTATTTATTTTAGTGTGGCTCAGCTGCACAAAGACTGAGGGTATTTTCAGATTTCTCATACGAGTGTGTCCCTGTGCCGGGAATCGGAATAACGGGTAAGTGGAAGGAAACCAGAGTACCAATATTATTCCTTTCCAACCCTCCAAGTATTGACCTTAACCTCAAAACTTTTCCTGGAAAACATATACTTTTATATTAATAGAAGTTTTCAAATTCCATCTATTCCAAAGCCAAACACATTTACTATAAAGAACGGGTAAATTATTCGATTTGGTAAATGTGCTGTGCAGTCAGGTCATCTCTCCCCATTACCCGAGAATTATACAGACGAATCTGTTGATCTCCTTGAGACATACGCATAGCTTCTGTGAGAAACGTACACAATAGGATACACAAGATCAGTTGAGTGGAACCCATTCAAAACATTCAAAAAAAAGTTTATGGGTTGCGGTTTCCTAAGCGCGACACGACAATACCAGAATTATACACTCTGAAAATAAAAATATTCTCAGAAGATAAATCCTCCGAGTTTAAATGCACTGTGAGAAACATATGGAGGGAGTGCATTCTCAATCCAGGTTTTTATCCCTTTTTTCTTTCTCTCTCTAAAATTCCTGAGCCAAAAACTGTGAGAGTGCATTTAAATGACTGGTTTCGTGAAATGTGTGCACTTTGACATGTAAACACGTAAAAAACATATGGAAGCAAAGTGAAAGTAAATGAGGGGAAGTGATAGCGATATAATACAGCATCTTTCTACAGGGCTGCTGCCACTACCTCCACCTCTTCTATGATACCCCACTTCCCAACCTGATTCTCGACGACGACGGTGGAGGAAGGAGTGAAAGGGATAGTGCACTATATTAGCGAAGAATGGAGCGAAGAGAAAAAGGGTGATCCCCAGGGGAACTTGCTTTGCCAGCGTGAAATTGCATGCCAAACGCTTTTTCCAAGTATTCTGATAGTGGTGGTGTGTGACACCTCTTTCTTCTTCTAGCCGCATTGTCTCCTTCTCACATATGCGTAAAAGCATGTACATAACTATCATCCTTAGATATACCTATCCAGTCTCACTTTTTCTTCTTGATAATGTGGTAATGCATCTAGAGTAGTTATGAGACTCCTCGTGGATTATTATGCCTTCACATCTTTCCTCCATCCAAGTTTTGGGATAGTACGTGATGGGATATTATCCTTAGTAGTTCCAATACAAAACCATAATGTCCTTTTCTCGTTTGCACACACCAAGAATTAAAAAGAACAAAAGGAACGTGGGATCTGTCTCTATAACTCTGTTCAATTCAAAGCACAATATTTTTCATTGTCGCACACGACGCCTATCCCTTTCTCTCTTTCCTTGTTTACGTCTCGGGTGGAGAAGGAAGAACCCCCAAAAAATTCTACGGGTTTAGATCTTTCTAAAATGTTCCTTCCTTGTGGAATGTTTAAGTTGGGTAAATTGGATGTAATGTGTGTATGACATGATTATATTCTCTTTTATGGTCCCTTTCATTTTCTCTACATCTCGTAAATCTGAACTAATCATTGTCTCTATTTCCTTCGAAGAGGGTATGTGCTGCAACCGTGCACTTTAAAAGAGCACACCTGAACCGGCAAAACGGAGTAAATGTTGGAGAAAGAGAATGTATACAACATTTATTAGTTACCTGTGAAAGCGCTCTCGAATGGACCATCTTAAAATCCAATTAGATTAGAACACCCCTCCATCTTATTTCTCCGTTGAGAGAAGTTGCTCTAAAAATAGAGGAATTTTAACGCGCCCATGTGTCAGGGGTAACAATTATCCCTGGTTAAGAGTCTTCTTGAGGTGGGCTCTGTGTGGTGGCTTCCACTTTTAAACAATTTCCTCAGATAAGAGGGTATATTATTCGTAGGATTTTTTGGGTAAATGGTAATGAATGCATGGTAATGTGTCGTTTGAGCAAAGTCTGTCCTCTTCCCTTAGACTCACATTCAATTTAAATTTAACGAAATGAATGTAACCTTAATTCGATGAGGCAGTTGAGAAGATGGCTTTAATGTTTTATGTCGAGTTTTCAAACTTATTTTCTCTTTTAAACTTTATCTCGTGAATTTACGCAGTTCTGAGAATTGCAAGTTGCACGGTTTAAACCTGTGAAATTTGTGATCTTTTGACAATATGTATGCATGCTAATTATTACGTGTAAACCCACAAAATCGTGTTTAGGTACCTAATCTATAATCTCTAATGAATAGCAGATAGTCACGCATTCATACCTAATTTAATTCCTCTTGATGACCAATCAGGATAAAAACATAAAATTGCAAATAGCCACATACCACACAGCAACTCTCATTCTCAACGCTAATAGGACTTTAAGCGACAGAGCAATTTGTAATTTACAGAATAAAAGGCGGAAGTTGAGGATATGCATGAACGTGTGATGTAGGTACTACACCCAAGTATAAATTCCAAATATGAGTAGATTCTCTCAACGATATTTTTATTCTCGATAACACACAATCCTTATCTTTGAGAGTAATTCACTCTGAACGGAAAACGGAAGGAAGAGTATTACAGCGTACTCAACAATATTACAATTACAAATATTACAATACAGCAACAAAAAGACTACTCTGCAATTTAAAATACAACTCAATACATATTCTTAAATGAAGCGAGTCTATATGGGATTTCAATTCAAACAATTAACATTTATGAATCCTACTCACACACTAGATCATATTCCCATGAGAAAAATATACTCAACAAGAATACTCATACTAATGTATACATATTGGTATTTTCATTTTAAGTCGTTTACACACATCCGCAGCACAACCACACAACCACATTCAATCTCCCATTCATAAAAAAAACATGGTGCATGGTAAAGCACACAAACAGTCGTTCAACTATCACTCGTATTTCTTCACTCAATCTCGAATTCATTCTCTAATTCACACATGCCTACAAACTCATACCTCCTACAATATCAAGGCAGCAGCAAGACCGCATTGTATATCAGTTCAATAATAACTTCTTTTTTTCTTTCAATTTTTCTGCATGCGTACAGACAGATATGAATCTTTGTAAAGAATAATAGTGCACAACTATTACTGAAGGGGTGCAGCCTCCTACAATATATATACCCTTCTCTGATAAGGAAAAAACGGTTTCACCTTTCTATCTTTTCACACTGACTTGACAACTTATTAAAAAAACTGCACGCTTACATGAACATACATTCGTTTGGAGGTAGTATAATAATTCGTTTAAAAAAACTGATTACAAGATATATAGGGGCGATAGTGGGGAATTATATTAGGCTAAAATATATAATATATATATTTATATTATTAAAATATATTGAGTGAGATACTGATACTGACAAACTCCCTTTGCTGACCACCACAACTCAAGTTAGCTAATAAGATGAAGATTTTCCTACGAAAACTTTAACACGAACATTTAAAATATTCAACAATTTCTTTTAACAAAAGCCAAAAAATACAACAATTGAGCCATTTGCACGTTGTGTAAAAGGTGATTTAAAAAAAATATTTGTATAGGCAATTAGCCATAGGTTTGGTACATATTGGGATCTGCTGTAGGATTCCTGGCCTGAGGAACCGTAACTCATACTCATGAACCTTCTTGTAACTTCGGACCATTCTACTGGGAAGTTTCTTTGTACGTGAGAGATAACTCGACGAATTTGGTTGTGGACTGTGCGAGAGCAACCGGGACATTGTCCACGGAGTATTTCGGGTGCCATGAGACGAAGCTTACGCCCATTGGATTCGCAGGGTCCTGAAATTTAACACGAATGATTAAATAAAAACTTATATGCTATGAAAACTCTATATGGTTCAAGGTTTCAAGAAGTTTAAATGACCTTTGTCAAGAACACAGTTAATGATGGATTTCACGAAGCCTCTATCCTTGAGCATTCTTTCCACAGCAAAATTCTGCAAAATACTTCTAGGACTTCTTGGCCCACTTTGGTAATATTGTGGCTCAGGCTCGTACATCTGGAAAATAACACCATCCTGAGCCGACGCAGTTGACAGGATGACAGCTAAGCTCACAACTGCCGAAGCAAAGCATACTCCATGTAGTCTTCCGGGCTTCATATTTTTATTTTTCGTAGAAAAATGACGACAATGGCACACTTCACAACACAAAACTTTATCAATTACGTTTTCCCCTGACTGGATCCTGAACACTATGGACAACGGTTGTTCTAGTGTCCGTGTCAGTCAACGAAGTGATCTCTTAGTCTTCGACAATCCTGACGCATGCACGTTTGCACTAGCTGCAGCTGCATTCAAAGAATGAAAATGGAGGTAACAGCCAGAAGACAATTTATAGTGAAGGAATTGCCAAGTACCGGATGTGCCTCTGATTACTCCTTTTGCCCAAGATAATAGCATATGCACTTAGTAATCACAATGATACACGACATGTTGTACATGTGTACTTCTCAAACTGACAAAGCTGGGAGCCTGCAAGTTAAATATTTAGTTTTGATAAGCATACCATGCACACAAAGTGAGTCAGTCGTGGCGTTGGTCGGTGTAGGTCTACAGAGAAGTATGTGAGCAGTGTAGAGTCGTAGAGAAAGTTATGCACGGATGCGTCCTTTACTACTCCATTATATTGATATTCTCATGTGGACTTTTTTACATTTCAACATTCTCAGCAGTGCTCCCTCATCGCTTTGCTTAGACAGCAGTAATACGATGTGATGTGACATGCACATTTGTACTTTGTCTGGTGTATGTACTTGCTAACATGAGATTTTGATGTGCTTGTTTGTATTATTAAGCTTGTAAGAAAAAAGGGAATAGTTAAAAAGTATACGGGCTATTACGCAGTTTATAAATTGCTTTGCTCTGTTCACATAAATAGATGCTTTCCTCCCGGATATCCCTATTCATTCCGAGAGCCATGTAGCAGTCGAGACAAGATATTTCAATCCCTTCAAAGAAATGCATATGGCTTCAGGCTATGATATGTGCTAAGTGACTTACGTCAATTTTACTCATTCATTAACACATCTCTTAACCTTTTTTAGGAATAAACATTTTAACCCTTTACTTACAGATTTATGGCCCTTTATCATACCGGATTTTTTATCGGAATGGAGGGTGATAAAAAAAATGCAGTAAAACATGGAGGCACCTGTACAAACACTTTTAGAACTATAATTACTGAGAAATTTTTATTTTTCGTTAAACTTGAGAAAATGCATTCCGGGGGGAAATGCTTTCCCTGATATCCCACAGATTTTACTGAGAACATAATAAAGCTCTATCTTCTCTTTTCTAGGTCAAGGCCTAACATCACCGTAGTTGTTTATGAGAGAAATAAAAGAGAGAAAAATATTACTGAGAAAAATACAAGTAAAATGAAGAGGGAAATTGTTGTTGAGAATGGTAGTAGTCATTTCCTTAAAAATTGAAAGTTTCAAGCTTCCTGTGAGATTACCCTTCTATTGATATTATATTATCACTAGTAAAAAAATAGTAATATAGGTGTGACTTGCATATGCCATTGTGCTTTTGCAAATATTTCCCAGTTTATTGATTTAATCTTATATTGAACTATGAAGGGTCTTTGTCCTGTAGACTTTTATAGTCTCATCACTTCTTTAAAATATGAGATCTCCCAAAACAAATTTTTATTGGATCAGGCATGTTTACTAATTTTCATAATTATACAATTAAATCATCTCGAGCATGAATAAAAACTCAACTACACGGAGAGTCACATTGACATAAAATATTCCACGTCTGCTCTCATCTCATTATAGTATTCCCTCAAGTTGCTCGTATTGTTACAACATACCTTATCCAATCTACTTATTAAATAATAAAATATTCCTAAATAATCAGACAAGTTGACTCGGCCGTTGGTAAAAAAAAAGAAGGAAGTGAAACTTGTTCTCTGCATATTCTAAACAACTTGTGAGCAAGTAATGTTTGTATGTAAAAAAAGTATCCCATATTTACCATCACTTTTTCGATCCTCATTGTGTGGTGATTTGGTGCGGTGGAGAGGAATCGACTTGCAAACTAATATACGTAAGAGAGGTAGGAAATCAGAAAAGTTGAAGTGAAATCTTACTGAAATAAAAGACACATTTATCAGGACATTTAACGCTTTTTGTCCTTCTATACAAAATCGCTGAAAATAGATTTTGTGATCCTCCTGACTAAAATATTCTCATAAAAGCATTTTTATGCTTTTCCTTCTTGATTAATTCTTGGCGTCGAAAATCATTATCATCTGAATGAAGCAAGCTGGGGACATATGTTTATATTCCATTAGGGGTCTAGTTATGTGGTGATAAATGGTGTTCTCGAAGCTATGAGAAAAAATAGGAAAATGCATTTTCTACTTTGACACGCTTCTCCTCGCTTCCTTGACAAATGCATATTTGAGGCTGAGTGTCAACAAATTTTAATTTGTTTGGCGACAACACTCTTCTCGCAACTTTCAGGGAATTCGTTCCTGACATTTAACCAAATGTTGCTTGCATCGAATCGACATATTAAAAGTTCAATAGCAGAGCTGACTGATTAGCAAAATAATTTTGAGACGACAATTTCAAAAGACATTTTCTCTCGTAGAATGCGTGCTTGAAAAACTCACAACTGAAGTAAAACTCACATGTTACTCCTCCCTATTTGTTTCTGTAGTTCCTTCAAACTCAATTTAAATTGCTCTTTTCCTTTTAAATCTCGATTAAGCTCATTTATCAAGATTTGCAATAATTTTTATGGAATTTCCTGTATAAACTAGTGCATTACTCTCACTCCTCTGCACAAAGTAACCTCAATGGGTGGTGATATATTATATGCTCATTTAGCAATAGGTATACACATCACCAACTTAAGGAACTACACTCACCGGCTTTTTCCTCAAAGGTATGTAATTATCATAAGACAAGTTAAGAATGCTTACCTGAATCTTGTCGTAGCGGAAACAATAAAAGGGAATCCCACAAATTTCAATGAGTAGCCTATTTTAGCGCAATATTATTTTCAAACCGTCACGGCCTAATTTTATAACGTGTTGGCGATTTAACTTGCACACATTCAGGATGAATGAAATGTCGCAATGTCACAGTTGGGCTTCCCAGGCAGAAATAAAGGAAAGCGCGATGAGGGATGAGACTTTGAGGACACTTGAAAATAAGTAATGGTAAAGTGGTGCCAGTCTTATCTGGGCTTCCTCTGAGGAGGAATCGCGTTATAGCCGTGATAGGGATTTCTGGCGTGATGAAAAATAAAAAGCATTGTTGGCCAATTGTTGTGTTGAAAAGTGTACTGCATTAAGAGTAATAATATTAGTGAAGATATGTATGGCTTTAAATGCTCATCATCATCAATATTATTCCCTGATACGTTCTAAAACTGACTCGCTTCTGTACACTATAGTGTTTTAGAATGGTATATACAACTCTGTATTAAGAGAAGTGGTGTTCATTTCCTTTATGTGGGCCACTGGGCCAGCGACTTTATCTTCGTCAGCATAGAAGATGAGAGATGAGGCGAAATATCACTTCTCTTGTTAAGACTCGTACTATATGCAGGAACAAAGTGAGAAAAAACGCATCATCATGAGAGATGAGACCTGATCTTGAGGAAAAAGTTATACATGCATAATAAACAGCAATTTCGTCTTTGTGCAGGTACGATTTAGACTGCGTTGGGAGTTTCAGTTTGGGAGCACATACTGCAGTATTTGTGTTTCAAAAGGTGGACTGCTTTCGGCCGTCTATAAACCCATTGTATTCATTAAGCTGCCTCATCCCAAATACCTAAGCAAACAAGAAACGAAGCGAGTGAGAAAAAAGCAAAGTAAAGCTCAACAATGCATTCATCTTGAAAGCTTTTTATCAGCATTTTACCACCTCTAATCTAATCTCAGTCTTTGAGTCAATCCAATCATGCATGTGTCAATATCATGTAGTTCGTTTTTAGGGGTGTCTCTAGCTTGGCGTTTAAAAAATACAATGAACTTGCTCAACAATCGGACTTGCTGAGCTTAGCATACTAAGGCATATTTTCATGACGATTCGTAATATTAGTCTAAAAGCCACCTGCAGTGTTTTCTTCTTGAATATTAACCACATCCTTCGTTGACATGATGAATGATGACTGATGCATTATTGGATGCTCCACTCAACTCAAGTTCATGATCATATCTAGTTGGGACAACACAGGTTTCACAAAAAGTTGATACTAACTAAATATGGAGAATTTGAAGTTTATGAAAAAAAGATTATGTCAGAGGAGCAAAAACTCACGAGTTTAATTGCATTTTTAATGGGAATCCCTTGAGTAAAACTACAGGGCAATGAGTTAATCAAAATCATGTCTCCGACAGCAGACCAGATGCAAGTGGCGGAGGATGGTATGAGCTTTTCCTCATATTGCAGGTGGGTACATAGACACGTACTCATATCGTTAAGAATGGTTTTAAAAAATGAAATGTTCTGTGATATATAAACTCTTAAGGAGAAGATGAACTTTACTAGCTAGTGAGTGCACTCTTAAAGTAAAATGCAAGTGAAAAGTGTTGAAGATGAAAGTAATCTTAAACCTGTTTCATAAAGTAGGTAAGAAGTTATATAGACTGCAGGAAGATTATTAGTCACATATAGACTATAGTACATACAGTTTTATATACTTTTGCATACGGCCGGACGAATTCATAGTGCACCTCTTATTCCTAGCATGATTTTCTTTCGCCTGAAACTCCTTTCTATTTACAGTCGCAGTCGCAAGACTTGTATTATTTTATTAGGATAATAAGTTAATGACAGTCAATGCCTAAGCCAACCACCTTTTCTGCGACCTTCGATGAATAACGTGAACTTGATATTTTAATTACATGACAGTATACTGAAAAATATCTGTAATCGAGTTTTATTGTAGCTTTTTTTACAAATGCAAAAATTAACGCTGAGTGAAACTGATGACCTAATTAGAGGACACATGTTACGACAACTTTCCATTTATGGGAGGCGACTTATTACTGGGTTTATTGGTATTTATCAAGAAAAATATAAATTGATTATACTGACATAAATATTCGATTATATACTAAACTCTAATAATTACTGAGCGTTTACGTACACATTGAAACAAGTTAAAACCTACAACTATTTCTGAAACGTTTTCATAAAATGTGCCACACAATAAATTATTCAAAACGAATATTTAGCCGTCGGTACAATAGAGTATTTCACAGTTCAGGTAGGTGTAATCATTTCATTTTTTATTGCTTCGTTCATGTTCAGCGATGGGTCATTTTCTGTTCCGGTAGTAGACATGTCAGCACTTTCGTAACGTAAAGTTAGCAACCTATAGTATCCATCGTTGTGAATTTTGTATCTGTCAAAATAAAGATTGAGGGTTACACAATGGACCAAATATAAAGACGAAAGCATAAAGTATTACATAAAATTATCTGCCGCTATTCATAAAACATACCTAAATCGTGTATGACCACTTGGTAATTGCAACTTATGAATTTTAAAAAGATGTTTGGTCAAGTCATATCCTCGGTTGTATCTTTTATCACATAAATGGCAGAGATATCTGGATCCATCCAACAATCCATGAACTTTTTCATAGTGATGAGTTATCGAAGTCATGGATTTTGCCTCAAACACGCAATTATCTTCCTCGCAACGGTATATAGGCTTACTGTGTGTTTTAACATGTCTCACAAGGTCACTGTAGGTTTTTGCTCTAAAGACAAATAGATTACATGGTTTAAATTAACAGTTTAAATAGCGTGGGTTAGGCATTAGAAATGAAGAAGCAAATAGCTACTTACGCGTGTGAACAGTGCTGGCACGGGTAAGGTTTATCTTGCGAATGCCGATACAAAATATGGTTATTCAATGCAGAAGGAGATGAACACGACATGTCACAGTGTGGACATTTGTACGTATTTATATGGGATTTGTAATGATCTCTTAGAAGTCGTGCAGTGGCAAATGCTTTCATGCATACTTCACACACGAAATTCAAAGCGTCAGCTAGAAAAAATATAGCAAAGTATTTTTACATTCAGTGTATTACTTGTTGCTTACGCTCTAAATATTTTTACAGTACCGTCCATGATTTGCCGTCGGCAGTGGTCGAAAAATCGAGTTCGATTTGAGAAAAGACCTCCACAAGTTGGACACGCTAATAGCTTTTCTTGAGTATGACTTCTCATGTGGTCTTTCAGTTTGGTAATATTCACAAATGAGTTATTGCATCCTGATAAAAAATATTAACAAATATCTTTATATTCAAAGTAACGAATCATCATGTAAACATAACTTGACAAATTAAATACATGTATTTACCTGCCCAAAGGCATTGTATACCCCCTGCTACATTTTTACCCTTTGGGTTATCTTCACAGTGACTTTTAATGTGGTCATAATAGGACTGAATGTTGATAAAAGTTATGAGTACATTTGTTCCAAGCACAAACCAAGTTCTCTGCCAAGTCTGGCAAGATATTCCTATTGCGGCAATCGGCATTGCAAGACTAGAAATACATACAAGATATGAATAAAATATGTTTTAAAATTGTTTGATAGTCAATCACACACGTGGAAATGCTTAAGGGGTTTACATTAACAGATGACCTATTTTGAGTATTTGTTCCAATGCATTTTAGTTTCGTATGGTACGCATGCAGGTAAAGATGTCTTTGAAGATCTTCAGATTTTTTGTCCGTCTTCCATGGACAGTCCTGCCAGCGACAGTACAATAATACTGTCAATGTAAAAATAAATATATTTATAAAAATTAGCACATATAAAATGAAAATTGGAAATCACGGTAGTTTTTTGATAAGATGATTTTTTGGGCTTCACGTGAACTATTAGGCTTGCTCATCCTGTCACGTGAAGCCCAAAAAATCATCTTATTAGCACATACAACAAACAATTTTATTTTGTTTGAATATTAATGTAAGTCAAACCTTGAATATCATAAGTAGATTCATGCATGTGAACTTCAACGGCCGGAACATGTGAAGCAACATGACTCATGAATATCTCCATTACAGTTGTTCGAAATGTGCAACTCATCCATTCACATTGAAGATCTAACGGCTCCGTGTTGAATTTCATAGCCTTAATAGCTACAATCCTTTCTGCAGGTAGAGGAGCAGTGGGCCCAGCTAATATAATACCTGTAACATAAATTAGCATACTGTGTAATCACCATTTTTAACAATCTACATCCAATCGCATCTTCAAATTTCACCATATTGACCCAGGTTTTTAAACATCCAAACATTTAACTTACGCTGGTTGGTTTGTGTAATTTGAGCATTTGCACCACCTTGTGAGATTATCTGAGCCATTTTATCTGTCAAACTTTCACCTCTTCACTCTTAAAGACAAAACTAACTCCAAACCCGAACTAAACACAACATTCAGTTGACAACAGTGTACAGCGGACGGAGCTAAAATTAATAATTAATAATTATTTCTAAAATACGCAACTTCACTCTGGTCTATTGTCAAATCAATTGTCTACTTTCCATTTCATAGACAAAATATACACTGCACAGTTTCTTTTACGGTTGAAGGTATTTAAGGTCCTCGCATCATCCTTAATTAACATCAAAACCATATTGTGGAAACTAGAAACTACACAAATGATAAATGACTAGTTACTACCAACTATCAACTACGACACTACCACAAATAAATTATAACTAAAAATTATACATTGTAGCTATTTCACCCCACCAGCGAAAGCGAATCGTTTCACAAAAGTGCTGATTGAAAAATAATTCCAATTTGATTCCTAATCACAGTCCAAATGCAAATTTCAGTCAACATTGACAAATCAAGTGCACACCACTCGTAATACTTTTTAATGCAGTCGACAGACAAACTGGATCTGGATTCTTTATATTTCTCCACTTTTTTTCCAGGACGGGAAACAAAATGTTTACGTTTGGAGAAAGGATGCGCGCGATATACAGCAGACAGCTGCTGTTGTTCATGTGTAAATGTAAACACTATACCTTCAATGTGCAGTGTTTTCTTCATGTGTGGTATACTTA
>JAHZNA010001517.1:0-25050 GCA_027743935.1 Sinodicranocentrus sp. ZH6
TGGAAATAAATCAAGTAAAACATTGATGACTGCCTTTTCATAGTCAACTATAGCTATATCTGGTTGAAAACTGCATAATTGTTTTATCTCACTAAATAATCGACGATAGGTAATTTCCTTTTTGTTAGGAAGAATAGCATATAGAAGTTGTAGTGATCTAGACCGTTGTTGTAGCTTCTCATCTTGCTGTAGTAGTATCCGTGTATTGTGTATATCTGACCTGTAGACCCATATACTTTTGGACAAGCTTTAAAGGTGCCATCCATTTTGACTGTGCTGCATTTTTCCAGTTCCTACTCATAATAATAATTTTTCCAGTTATAATAATGGTCTCTTCCGCTTCTCCTAAAATTCTAATGAATAATTCTCCTCGTTTTTTATTTCGGCTTTCCTGAGGAATCTGGAGATAACTCAAATCTTGTGGTTCAGGAAACTCCGAAAGTTGAACTCTTGCTCTTCGTTGGAGGAAAGAAGAATTTCGTTCCTAGCTTCTCCTTTCACAATTTCAGCCTTAACTCTTAAATACCATTCAAAAATAAAGATATTTTCCACAAAATCCACCTATAAATTTTATTCAGTTTATGGTTGTATGTATGGTATTTTGTTATTTACCGGTCGGTGTTAGGAAAATGGTGTGGGTGAGAATCATCAGGGTTCCATCCCTTTCCATGAAACCACTTTCCATTTCTATATATTACGGCAGCTTTACAAATGGAACGTTTGTCACAGTAAAAGTAGCGTGTTTGTTTATCCTTTGATGTTTTCCTACAGGAGAATGTGTAGCCACTGTTTGAGAACTTAATTGTTCCGTTTCCACCAACTCTACTCGGATACACATTGTAAGTGGAGCTCTCCATTTTCACAACTCACTCCAACAGTAGGCACTCGTAAAATGAGTAGAAAATTAAAAGTGCATTGAAAATATTAATCGCCAAATGAAATGATTTGAATATGATAATTGCCAAAATGAAATGATTTGAATATGCTAAACGCCAAAATGAAATGGTCTGAAGATGCAAATCGCCAAAATGAAATGTTATGAATATGGAAATCGCCAATTTAAGCATGACTATTTTTTTGAAAAATATGCAAATTCGCCAAAAAGCCATTCAACACAGTGAAAGATTACCTTTATTCAACATCAAGCTTTATTTGTTTGTAATATTATTATGATTGAATTTTCAGTTGAATCAATAAATGGAAACAGATAACTAACCTGTAATTTTATGCCAAATTTATGATATGGTGTAGTTCAAAATATAGTTGACAATCTCCACTTATAATGTATAACCACACAATGAAGAACACATAATATACCTCAAGACAACTACGAAAAAAATCTATGATGTAAAATGCATTAGTCAATAATTATTTAATTTAATTCAAAAATAATTATGTGGCGTTTTCGAATCTGACATTCTATTATACTCATACACCCCTCTTCTCAGAAATTTAAGATACATTACAGAAGATTTCGTTCAACTTTCGGAGATATTTCACAAAAACCACCACTTTTATGTTCCATAAGCTTAACATGGGCATGAATTCTTATATATTCTCGGTATTTTATTGGTATCATAATCATTACCATCGCTTTTGAAATATTAGTGATATTAGAATTTACACTATTAGCTCGTGAACGATTTCAAAAATTCGTCAATGTATCATGGCGATGTCAAAGGTTACAGGAAGCCTCATGTCAGAGCAAAAGTGGTATATGATAAATAAGGAAATCCCATGGTATTTACCACGGCTGGAGTAGTGTTGTATAATTGTATACCAGGGCATAATGGTTTATAAATAACAATGGTATATAAACTTTTACATGGGGATTGAATGAACCATTGAGTTTACGCTTTATGTATGGAAAATAAACTTCATAAGTTAAGCTCAAAGTATTGAACAAATGACAAACATAACTAACTCAGCTGAATGATTCATTCTTTGCTATTGCTACTTATAGCTAAAGTTTTCAATTAATTAAAATAAATTCTGTTTATTATGCATTAATGTTGAATAAATATGTTATAGGTACGTAAGTGGTACTGGCTTTCGTCTTGACTCAATTACATCTATTCAATTTACTTGTCACACTGTGATTTGATTGATTAAGTTTCCAACTAACAAATAGTTCAGAAGACACGTTAATTTCAAATCGTGCTCTCTGACCATATGTGTCTGAACTTAAAAAATTACCAATTGAGTATTTGAAGTTGAAAATGGATTAAAAATGTACAGTTCGTTATCTGCAGATCTAGCTAGAAAATATATTAATTCCACGTTCAAATTTTCCGCAGAACTCCAGCACTATAAAGATGCACTTTCCTTGAGGACCTGTTTATCCTTTTTATTTGGGTTCATGCATACCAAGCTTCCAATGGAAACTTTAATGAAGGATTTCGTCATCAAATTCATTGATTAGTTGTCTTTGTTTCACTAACTTCTTCAAGTTTCAAGGATCGCACAATCATCTATTAGGAGTACTTTCTTAAATGCGTCGTGACAAAATTCAATACCGTTAATATTGACTGAAAATTTAATCAGGTTGACTGTGTGCTAATAATTATATCAGCACAAATCACAATTTTCAGTACTGTTATAAATTGACCGAGACAGACGCATAAGCAATCAGCAGTGTATGATATTGATTTGTATATTACTACAAAACTTGTTGTCCAACTTACGTTTGCTTAGGAAATTTAGAGACATATAAAATATAATGTGTACTAAAATGTACCTTCAGAGACAAGCTATCCGGAATTCAGAATCAGATGTCAAATGTTTATGAGATTGGAAGAAATTTCACTGAAAGCTAAAAATAAATTGAACAATAACAAGTTGAAGCAATTGACCCTTTTTATCCTTATCTTTTGGTAGCAAATGGTGTCCCAAAATTAGCTGATTTTTCTAGCAGCAGTTGATTTGAACGAGGTAAATTTAATTTTGTTTGAATGACGATTTAAATTACAAATTTATGCAACATCATGGTAATAAACGATGTTTAAATTATTGAAGGGCGATTCTTTCATGATGCAAAAAAATCTTGCATCATGGAGATACATTTCCGTACTGTACGGTTGAAACCTTAACGACTGGACTTATAAGTCCTTTTACTGACATTTACGCGGTCTATGTTTCTGTTTGGCAGTCAGTCCACCGAAGATTTCTCACTCGTCCAAAAAAATCAAGGTTGTTGTAAGTGCATGGTTACGAACGAAAAAAGCTGGGTTAAGTTTTATGTGTACGTGCTCAATAAGGGAAGAGTAGTTGAAGGAGAACCTAACACTGAACCGTCTCACGACAAGTATTTTCTTCATACAAGAATTCACATGCCCGTAGTAAAATCTGTAAAAGCTGAGCAACCAATAGGAAGCTGTCGGGTATGTACTCTCCCATGTTAAAATGTATACCTGAGAGCTTCCAATTGGTTGCTCAGCGTGACAGAATTTTACATGCAATGGTGAATGTACAATATCAAGTATCATTATTTTATTGGTTACTTTACTTTGATTCTAACATGCGTCTTTGTCATTTACCCCTATGCTCAACGGTTAAAGAAAAGCTTATGAAAAAGAAAGTTTTAATATGGTTAAGCTAGTAAAACTAAGTGCGTAATTTCGTATCCCAGTTTTCAAATTCTTAATTTAATTACTTCATGATGATAAAACACATCAGGAAAAGACTACCGATCCTCCGATGCGAATTTTTATACATGAAAGAGGAAAAAAGAAAGAAAGATAATGATGTCGAGTCATCAGCAAAAGTTATAAACTGCTTACTGTTTGAGAAATGTTTTTGCAAATGATTTAATTTTGGTTTAGACTATGGTAATTTAGCTAAGTGTTTTTTCCAAATTTCAGGTTCTAATCATGTTTCCAATCCAGCAAATCTGGTGATGGTAGAAGAATCCGCAGCTAAAAGTAAGAAAAACATTATTCATTTACTATGATTACTCGTGTTTCAAGTGAATATTTCAATATGTCACTGATTTTATTTTAGATCTGGAACATGAAGACTGGTTGGGGTTGTCAGATGTTGAAGGTGAAGGGTCGGACAAGGGTACGATGTATGCATATTTTCTCAGGCAACACTAGCATACTTATTTGTGTCCTTAATTCTGTTTACTTTGAATGACTTGTTCACTAGGTTCTAATTCTGATCAGGAAGTTCCAGCAATTAATAAGACCGCTGATAAAGATCCACTATGTTTGTTTTTTTGTGAAACTTATGATTGGTATTTAAGCTTGTATTATACTATTAACACTGGTTTTTATGTATTTATGGTGGATGTCACCGACAAGAATGCTGCCATAGTCAACAACACGAATAGGTTATTTTGGTCAACTAACGTAGGATTCTCACGCTCTGATTCTTCTGATGGCACTTTAGATTTCGTTTTTGACTCGCCATAGTAATTCCATTTTTAGTTGTGCGTTGTATTCCTTCCGGTGAATTTTTTTATCGATGTAATACTTAACTTTTTTCTACTTTAAGAAATTATTTATCATATTTGTTTCATAATGCGATCTACAACTGAAAAAATAACTTGGTGTATAGCATTATTGATTTTTTGGAATAATTTTAATGTCTACATTAGTTTATAGTTGTGAATTTACTAAACGTACTGGTAATGCATGGAAATAAGTATGATTATTGCAAATATAAGTGTTTGTGAAGGAGTTTAAAAACAGACTCGTCCATTAATTTTACATATTTGGTTGACAATCTTTCTTTGTCCAAAGCATAATCAGGTTTAATAGTTCATTTTCAAACAATACGTAATTTATCATGGCTTCACATTATGTTACGTTCGTAAAGAAATACTTGCTTATCAATCTGCTGGTTGACTTTATCCATCATAACTACTGCTTGAAATTTAGAGAAAAGTTGGCTTCATGTATAAAGCGTGAATTTACGGAAATCGGGATTTGTTAACTTCTTTATGAAGAAGACACATGCAACCATTGTTCATTTCCCCATAAATTCACTTCGTGTCTTGTTTTACTTTTCTCGGTAAATGTCAGAATTAATAATTGCTTACATGTTCAATCTTTGCATCCAATAAATCATTATGTACTTTTCAAGCTATCGTCGTAAATTCATGTATTACAGTGCTTGCACTTTACTAGGAATTTTAATTCAGACTTTAGTCTTCTCAAGGTACTCATACAGTTCACGTATGCAATTCACGTTCACAGAATTCGAATTCAACCTCCACCCTCCAACCCTATTTTCGACGACACTCCTCCCCGTGTAATCCTTCCTTTTGTAAAAGGTCTCACGGAAAACTTGGCAAGGATAGTTACTAGAAAACTTGGACGACCCGTTGGTTATATTCCTGAAATACTCACCTCACATAAAGGCAAGGCCATTTGTAAATAATATGGAGTCTTTGAAATAGCTTGCTCTTGTGGATTAAAATAAATTAGTGAAACTGGTCGAGAATTCAAAATCAGATTTCAAGAACACAAAAACAATCGCAAAATTAGGATTCTACAATCAGCTATTTCTGAACACATTTGGGAAGACTTAGACAACCATACAATCCTATGGGATCAAGCAAGCATCATCATGAATGAACCGCGAACTCAACATAGGAAAATCAAAGAATCTATCGCAATTTACACTTCTATTCAAAATCGAATACCACTGATGAACAGGAAGAATGAACTTGGTAGCGATAGGATACACAACTTTTGGAATCCATTATTATATCACCAATTTCCATAATTTAATATTTCTAAAACTCTTTTAAGCTCTTTCTTGTAATTCTCATTTCATTACTTCCCCTGATGAGGACTGAAGAATCAGTCGAAACGTTGGGATAATAAAAAATTATTTTCATTGACACTCGTTAAAATCCACTTTTCCTTTCTAAATATGTCACCCGAGTGTAAAATATTATTTTTAAAATAAAATCAATCCAGATACATACCGTGTATCTCCTCCGCGTATTGGATTTGACAAGCATGTAAAATATCATTCGAGTATAATATCAGTTACGTATTTTGTCATTACATAGATATGTCGTTGGCTTTATTCGGGTGTTATCTTTGTTCCCTCACCAACAAATATGATACACACACAATTGACATTTGAAGCGATGTATTGTACCAAACTCAGTGTTTTATGCACACGAATATTTTTTTCACACTTTTAAAGCCTGCTGGGATTTCTTAAAATTGTGCCACTAATGCATGACCGCATAGT
Source organism: Sinodicranocentrus sp. ZH6 (assembly GCA_027743935.1). Classification (NCBI taxonomy): domain Eukaryota; kingdom Metazoa; phylum Arthropoda; class Collembola; order Entomobryomorpha; family Entomobryidae; genus Sinodicranocentrus; species Sinodicranocentrus sp. ZH6. The sequence continues at coordinate 6,211 of JAHZNA010001517.1, forward strand.
AACGTGTTTTTAAAAGCCTGGTTAGGCTTTATTAAAATTCTACGCGTGACCATGATGAATGACTACGACCTGTCCGTAACGCTGGATATCGAAGAAATTTTTGTAACCCTAATTTAATTGCGAGTAGCAGTATCGTTTGTTAAATTGAAAGATTTTAAAGTCTCGATGCATTAGAAAAATTTAATCCTTTGCCTGGGATTTGAAATCAGGCTCTTTGGGTAATGTATATATAATGTACTTATATAATGTACCCTTTAGCACATCATTTCACTACTTACATGCTGTATCCTTCAGCACATCATTTCACTACTAATTGTGAGTGTGTGATGATATTTTTTCCTGTCGTATGGGCTGGGCTGGGAAGTCTTGATAAGCATAATGCATATATATTTTCACGTGTTTTGCCTGCAGTTTACGTTCTACCTAATATATTAGAAGTCTTTAAATCCTTGATAGGCATGCTTTCGATAATTAACCTAATTCTAGTTATACTTCACTCAACTTGAGATAGCCCCAACAATCCAGCTCAGCTCACAGGACACTGGCGGCACAATTCAAGGAACACCATGCCGCTCTTCACACACACACAAGAGTTATGCTCACGTTGTTCGCACCAGCACACACAACTCTCCATTCCGTCTTTGACTCTCGTCGAGTGATAGTGCAATGTCACTCTCTCGTCCATACTATTATTAATATAAGTACTCTGTTACAAACCTTAACTCAGTTAAATAAATATTTTAATGAAACTGTCGCTTGTTAACCTCTTCTAATAATTATCACCATCGGTGACACAACACAACTCAACGTTATAACTCAACAACTTATAATGTCCATCCGATGCCAAGGTTATCGTGGCACTCCTTATGCTGGCTCCACATAAAGAATGAGATTGTAAGGTCACATATATTTTTTTGTATTCACCCATTCCAAGTAATATTTTTTCTAATTTCTGCTTTTCCTTTTAGGGAGTGGGAATAGGATAGTAAAAAAAGAGGTTGGCTGATGGCTTTTCAAATTTGACAGTGCAGTGCTGTACTCTCTAACCAAAAATTGTTTCACATGATGGCAGCTACACGGCAGGAAATTACAATTTATTTACAATGCATGCTAGAGAAAGTTGTTGGCAAAATATTACAACTAGTAAGCCTGTTGTGTTCAGTTTCGTAATAGAATAGCCTATGACAGGTGAACACGAGCTCGGGAACGAACAAGATCGAGCCAACTTGTTCAGATGAGAAGCTGCGTCGGATATTTTTGTGACATACTAATTCCATTAAGTGTGGTTGTGTACGTGACTCTAATCATTTGACTGAAAAAGGTTATCATATCAGGGGGAAAACATCATCAATATCAATCAAAAATATTTGCATGGACTTGACAGCCCAGATTATTTTGCTGACTGAAGAAGCATTCTAGAATATAAGAATTAATTATGCAATACTACTTCAATCTGCTGAGTATAAATAACGACTGAAAATCTGAAACTTGTGTCAAACACATTTACCTCCAGTTTCAGTTAAAGTCATTTATTCGTTTTAAAATGAGCCCCACATTTATCCTCGCCTTGTTTGCACTCGTTGCCGGAGTGTCTTGTAGCTCTGCCCCATCTCCTTTTGGGCTCACTCCAATTGGATTTAGTTGCAACAATGACGCTTACTGCGTCGCATATCCTGGCAGATCCTATTGCAACATAGGCTGGATTGGTTCAGCATGCACCTGCAGAACTGGCTATGTTGCCAAAACCGATAACACTGATTGCCTTGTGCCGAAACACAACATTGGGGACAGTTGCACAGACTGGGCACAATGTCTCCTTGAAGGTGATGCGATAAACAGAGGCTGCTACCCTTCCAAGTCTGACCCTTCCCAATGGGTTTGCAGGTGTACTGAAGCATTAGCCGTAGAGGATCCAAATGGTAAAGCTTGTCATACGATCAGGAGACATATTGGTGAGGATTGCGCGATTGATATTCAATGCACTACAAAACTGGGAGAGCTGTCTTGGTGCGATAGAGTTAACAGGTGTGAATGTCGCGCTGGCTCAGAACCAAATGAGGATTTTACAATGTGTGTTCCAAAGTCAAAGTGAAGATTATTGTCACGTTTAAAATTATCAGTTGAATGATTTTCATAAAATTTGTTCAATCGTTTTCAAATAAAGGAAAATGTAAAAATAAAGTTGTGTATTACATCACCAGTTTTTAATTGAATTACGGATTTCAGGGGTTTAAAGAGTTAATTTCGTAACATTAAACAACTACAAGCAGATAATATTGAGCAAATTTAACCTAAAAATAGTCTTAAACGTGTTCTTATATAATTACGTAGACTTAGCATAAAGCAGTTTCCTTGAAAAGTAGAGAATCATAAATACGAAGAGCTTGGATTTTTCAAAGCAAAATCATTTGGCTATCAATATAATACTCAAACAAATCATAAAGTCAATTTTCTATATGAGAAAACACCAACCAACATCCTGTTCCACATTGCCTTCAAAAAGCAGGCCATGAATATTTATTCCAAATTTGAAGGCATGTAGTGGAAGGTCTTCAGCTTACCAAAGTGGGTCCCCTCAGTCCCCTGGTCCCCAGGTAAGTCTTACCTAGGTTTCCACCATGCCGAAGTTGGTTCTTTGCCTGTATCTTGCCGACGTGTATTCTCAACAGAATCTTAAAACATTTGGCACATAGTTTACCAAACTGGGATTTCAACCGCATCTTACCAACAGTGGGTCTCCAACCTTATTAATGTACTTAATCAAACTCGTAAGTGTGGTTGGTTGGACTATAGATAAGGGTAAAGAGGTTTTCTCTCGCTAATACGTTAGGGTTAAGACGGTTGAAATACTTTCCTACCCTATACCCCAACCTCAGCACTGAAAATAGTAATGTATAGTTTCGCATAAAAATCTAAGTATTGCACTTCCAGAGTTCCAGACCTTCATAAATGGTCATACAACTACCCAACAAGGCCGGGGAGTTACCCTATAAACAAGCCCACAAATGAGACATTTTTTGACGCCTCCCTGTGCGGACCAGACCTAACCCCCCGGAGGTTATGTATCTCTATCCCTTAACCTAATCTATAAATTATAAGAAAGAAACCTCTTTATTGTTATCTATAGTGCAAAGCCAATGAGTTCTAATTAGCTGTAAATCTTGAACATGTATTCTAAAGCTGGGAACCCACTTCGGTAGGATTCAACTGGAGACACACTCTGGTAAGCTGAAGACCATCCACCAAAGCATTGAAAATAATGAATATTTTTTACTTTCGCGTTTTATCGTAATTGAATTTATGTTCAGATGAGTTACCCTGTAAACTCAATTAACCTTGATAATTTGTGGATTGTTTTTTACTTCAATACGACAGTCGATTTTACTTCCGCTATTTGACAAACTAAACTAAACTCAACTCAGCTGTCAAACTTTCCTAAATAAGCAAACACTCACCCCAAAATCATTTTTTAGTGTGAACTAGTTTTTTAAAAGAGAATCCAGCAAAATGGGATTTGTCGAAGGATGCATCAACACTCAACTAATTTACCAAAAATTATTCAACACTCCATTCTACTACAATATTTCAAAAGGGAAGTTTGTCTGCAACAGAAAATCCTCTTCGAAATGGAAAATTCCATTTTTTGGGCACATTAATTTCATCTTTGCCTTCATAGCCTTGAAATATACTGTCCGATTCACCTACTCCGCATATGTTTTACCTGGAATTCAACCAGAGCTGGAGAAATTTTGGAAGAATTTATCCTGTATTGCTTTGTTTTTGCTATTCTTTTACAAGCATTGACGACCCAATACACAATGAACAAATATCCAGCCTGGCATAACCGGATAACATCGGAAATTTTCCCTTCAGCCGGGATCACTTATCAAGGTTGGCCGAGCTCTCGGAGATGGGCATATTTCCAGGAAATAATGGCATACGGGATTTCCATTGGAATCTTTGTTCCTTTGACAACTATAATATTTCCCTGGATACGAGATTACGACCCGGCATCTCTTGTATTTTCAAAAAAATTTGAAGAGTTTTGCCGAAAAATATTTTCCTCCTGTTTTTACGCTATGGTCTCCACACATGCAAATATTTGTGCAAACTTTTTGCTCCAAATAATAACCTGCTGTGATGCATTAGAGAGGATGACAAGATCTAATTATAATTTGAGTTTGGAGGGATCCGGCAAAAAAAATAAACTTATATAAAATATAATTCAAGTAGTTTCTAGAGCAAGATCTTCAAATCTCAGTCTCAAGGCGTCATTTGAGCAACGACGACATTTCCACAATCAACGTTACTTGATGTTGGCAGCCACTAATGATAACTCTTGTTATGTCTTCATCCCCTCAATGACTGGAGCAGGTATACTTATTTGTGTTGTTTGCTATTTTGTTTCATGTGGATCAAATCTCGGGCAAGGGGAGTTTGCTGGGAAGTATAATTGGATTTTTATTAAGATATTCGCTATCCTCATAAATATTTGTATTCATTCTTTGATCATATTCTTTTGTCAAAATGCTTCTAAGCCTTTAGTCCATTCTTCAAAAATGATCAAGTTCTGGATGGGAAAGTTATTCAGGAAGATGGAGAGAAAGCAAGTGAAAGCAATGCTACCTGTGGAATTTGTATTAGGACCTTTTTGTGAAGCAAGAGCTGGTGCAGCGCTGAGTATTTTTGATACAATTTTAAATTATACTGAGACATTTATTTTTATTTGAAAGCAATAATGAAAATATTTATAAATACAAATGTTTTAAACATTGATCATACGAAAATAATAATTACTAAACTGGTCAAGATTTTAAAAATAAATTTGAACACGTCAGCTTAATAGTTACAAAGGTATGCGCATTAATTATTTTATCTGAAATAAAAACACGATCATTCATTACAACAATATTTTGAAGTCTAAATTTGTACTAGCTATTTATTCTCGTCTGAAAGCCAGGTTTTATCATTCAGCCAAGACATTGCTCCATTTATCTTCGGCATTTGCAATTTTTATAAAGTTTAATGTCCAACTGGACCCCTTTCTTTTTCAATAGACTTGAACAGGATTTGCTAACCCTTTTCAGATACTTTCAATCTAGCATATTTCAGATTAGGTAAAAGGAGCAACCCATTTTGAAGGGAAAGAGTAGTGATTTCCGGTACCACATGAGAACATGTTTCTTCATCTTCAGCTTCAGGAACATGCAACGTAAATTTCTCCAGTTCTGGAAATAATGCATATATTTTAAAAATTCCTTCATTCAAAACTGATTTAGCATGCTGAGAAAAATGAACTAACCTCTCAAGCTGCATATTCCACTATTTTCACCCTCAAAACTGGAATGTTCATTTCCGAGTATTCCTGTAATAATTTTATCACTTATTTTGTAATCAGTTGAAATCACCAACTCCTTGAGTGTTCTTTTCCACCACTTATAAATTTCTGGAATGACATGTGACGCTATATGAACGTCAATCATTTTCAAATTGGGCATCATTCTCGCTATAATTTCCACACTTTTCGAGTTTCTAATTGGGGTATGTAGTCGTAGCTCCTCTAAATAGATTTTAGGGATCATCTCCATCCTTGGATTACAAAGACGCTCCTCACTAACCATGTTAAGATTGTACGGCTCTATTATCAGTCTTTTTAGATTGGGAGTAAATTGTAAGAATTCAAAATTCAATGCAATTCTCCCTTTCATTTTCAGCTCCTCTAAAGCATTCAAATAAATCTTAAAGCTGAAGTGTTTCCCTAAAACAGAGTCACTTGCTCTTGTCATGTGAAGCACTTTGAGTGTTTTAGAAACTGAAGTTAAAATAGTTTTCAAAGGTCCTTCCGGTTCGTAACAGCCAACATTTATTTTTAGAGTTTGTAGTGGAAACGCTAATTGACTAAGGAGGTTGGCAATATTCTGCGGAAAAGTTTCGAGAGCTTCAGCTCTCCCTCTGGAAACAATTAAAGGGGTAATAATTAACTAATCAGTAAGTAAACTGACAACGTGCGAATAAAATAAATCACAAAATATCACCAACAGGTGCAAAATATCCAAATGCTTCAACACGAGTTTGGTTTCAGGATCCACTTGTCTAACTTTCTTCATTGCCTTGAGCATCGCGAGAAATTCGAGATAATGGTAAATTTCTCTGTCCAGGTTGAAACATTGCAACTCAAGTGTCTACAAAAAAACAAGTCATCAATGACGCATGACACATCATAATTTACTTTTTATTTCAATGTATTTTATGCAAGTTTACCTCGAGTTTTGCAAAATAACCGAAAAACGTGGTCCACTCAACTGGAAAAACGGAAATACAGGACTCAATCATTCGGAACTTCTTTAGATTTCCCTGCTCTACAATTTGTTCCAGCCCTGGACTCAAAACAGAGTTATAATTTTTTTCAAACAGTATAGTCCCCTCCACCGTAAGTTCTTCGAGATTTGGGGTCTTCTCAAACAATACTTTTTCTAAGCTAAAGATATCCTTAATGTGGCAATCTTTAATCCACAAAGATTTCATCCAGGGTCCGTACCAATGCCAAAAGAATAGAACTTGATCTGCGATAATGGGAAATCCTTCGTAGATCCATTTACTAAGCAAATAATTTTCAAAATGGGGCTCTACAATTTGATATGGATCCCCTCCTCCGTCCTCTTCTGAAAAGTCGGTTCTCACAGCAATCGACACAAACTTAGACACTTCAAGATATTTTGGCTGTGAGGATTGCTCCAATTTTCGTCGTTCTTTTTTCAAAACCAAAAACGTCCTTCGACGCCACTGCTTTAAGGAAGAGTTCCGCCACTGTTTGCAAACAACTCGACAGCTTCGGAGAGTTTGGACTGAGCAGAAGGAAAACAAAACTGGTAGGATCTAGTAAACATTAAAAAAAAATTTGGAACAACTATTCCTGTTCCGATAAAATGTATTTTTTATAATTTTGACATTATTAATTACCTCATGATATAAAAGTGGATTTTTCTCTTTTCCTCCCTCAGGAAGTGAAGCTAACTCCGAAAATTGTGGTAGCGATAAACTCTCTGATTCTTCTTCGATATCAAGTTGTTCTCCATCAAACGACGAAATCGATAGTTCCTCCAAATCCGACCCAACTTCTGTACTGTTAGTGGGAAACGACAGCAATATTTCTGTTTCTAACTGTTCACTCTTATCTTCATTATACTTATTTAATATGTCCATCATTAGCTTCTTATCTTCATCACTAGCTTCCCCGCCACCCCGTAAACTGGAAATGAACCCTTGCAAATGCATATACTCTTCTTTAGTAAGTACATTTTGTACTTCAGAACCCCCATCACTTGAAGATGTCAGCCAGGAGCACCGTTTCAAAACCTCGTTACTTGAAGAACTTTTGGCAACAACTTTTGGACCACAATACGTTTTCAGTAGTTGCATCCTCTTTGCAATTTCGGCTTTAGTCTCTTCATCAGTATCACTATCCTCACTCTTACCAGATCCTGACCCTTGATCCCTCTCACTGGAGGTGGAGGTGACTGATACTGATAGTAAAGATTCATTTGATGGTGCTTCACCGTCACCCTGTAATCTGGAAAGGAAGGATTGTAACCATTCTACTTTAGTGAGAATATTTGGCCCTCCAAAATTACTATTATCACTAGAACTTGAGGTTGGAGGGGTGCTAATATTTTCAACAGTATTTAAATCATTATTATAACTGTCTAATTCTATTCTTTTTCCAGTTTCCTCTACTGATGGCAAGGAACCTTCTAAATTCTCTCCTTCAGAGTCTGCATCTGGGTCGATGTCCATTTTGGTAACTGCCAAATAATTTATTAAAATTGACTAAAATATCACTGAAAAATTTGTTCCTCCTTTTTCTCCTTGTTTCGGATCATTACGGGGAAAATATGGAAAATTTTCAATTTGGCAGAAGAGCAAGGGGCACTCTGAGACAGAAGGGATGAATACTAAACAAAGGGGAAAACATCATTGTGCCAACGCACTCCTACGCAATAGTATAGAGAAGCTTTCATTTGAAGAGGAGAGTACAATCCCCTCATAAGTTTCTACACATTCCACTATGTCCCTTCAAGTCTGTGCATTTCTTCAACAATGCTCCGGCCGTCGGTCCCGAGGGAATTATTCGGAATGAGGAACTTTTTCAGAGTTTGCTCAGTACTTTATCCGGGCAAGGCTGAGCAAAAAAATCCTCTTGGCTTTTACTTCTTCATTTTGACGAAAGCTTTCTCGAAAAAATACCTAAATATTTCATGGCTCGTGTTATTGAATGGAAGAATTCACAACTTTCCACTGACTACCATTTTTTGTCAATTTTTTTTCAGTAAAATATTTTTGAACATCATTTATCATTTGAAGAGAAAAAAAAATAATTAAAAAAATGTAAAAACATATATGAGTTGTATACAGGTGAATTAATTAGCCTCTTGATCCTCAAAATCTTGTCTTGCTCCACTGCATTCATTCCTCCTCATCATGTAACATGAGATGTGGGGGGAAATACGTGAAAAATGTAATTCTTGCTTTGTGCTATGCTCTTCTGTGCACTCACTCGCAACAAGAGGCTTGAATAAGGAAAATTATTACATGTGGTAAGGATTTGCATGCAAGCGTGGAATTGTGAAGTTTTTTTTCAGAAAAGAAATATTAGCTAAATGCCGGTTTTCTCGTAGGTATCTTCATCCCTATCATTAATTGAAGTTGCTCTTCAATTTAAAATGAAAGGCATTCATCCATCAATCTTTTTGTGAAATAAGAAACAAGCATCCCTCTCGGCTCCTTTGCTTGAGGATTTAAATGATGCTAAATTTTCAGTTTTATTGACTATTTTATTTCCTCGTTTGAGCAAAAAATAAGATAAAAATTATTTTTGTGTGGAGAGAAGGGAGTGCGGTGATGCATTGATGCTTAGAAAAATGATCCCTTCAAAAGGGCAGTGGTCAATTAGAGCTGTATTTTTTAAACATAAATATAATTAGACTTGAGCTTGAATTTGTATTGGGGGTATGGGATGGGATGTGATAATAAAATTGATAAGGAATAAAAAGGCATTGCACTTTTTGAAGGAATTTTTTGTTCGCTCTGCTGAGATTTGTGATTCGTTTTGTAGTATATTAATATTTTTTCAAGATTTCAATGACTTTGAGGGATCCTTGCTTTAGTATAGTTTTGAAGGGGAAGGAGTAAAGATGCAGTTTAAATATGGGAGGTTAGTGATTGGAGTGGCTTATGTGGATGTGATCTTGTCCAGTTATAATTTGTTGGTGGGGGTGTTTTATAATTTTATGATATTTTTGGTGTTGATTAATCCGGAAGCAAGGGAGTTTTTGGTGGGGGAGTTGAATAATGAGAAATTGGCGTATTATTTTCCTGCCTCGAGTTGGATGTTTTGGGCGGCGAGGGAAATTTCCAAAGGTGAAGTTTTTTTGTTGGTTTTTTTTGCAAAAATTTAAATATGTATATCAGTTATAATTATGAATGTGTTCTTTATTTTTCAGGAAGTACAATTATGATGGGGTTTATTTGGGGTTGTACGCTACTAGCTGTGGTGGAACTGTTGGCGGCTATTTATTTAATTAATTTTTCGAAAGTTGTAAGTGTAATTTATTTAATTCAGAGGCATATTGCTCCCAGTAAACTTAATTGTAGGGATTAAATTTTTCCTCGACTTTTTTCAGGCAAAATCGCCCCGGAAAATTGTCCAAGTGGCAAAATGCTGGCGAGCATCAAATGGGGTTACCCTCATTGTCAACTTTACTTATAACCTTATCACCGGTTTTTTTGTGCATCCTTATTTCTGGATTTATTTAGGGATTGAGATGGTCCTTCGTGGCGCGTTTGATAAGGCAGTGAACAAGTTTATCATGGAAGTAGAGGAATTTATGCATCATAGCTCGCCGACAGTGATACATGTTAGCATCACTTGATATTCCTGTTCTCGTCAAGTGTTTCAGTTTCGAGTGCAAAAAGTGCCATTAAGTATTATTTATTATTTTCAGGGGTGTGGCATTTCAACATGTCAAAAGATATGCGAAGAATCTAACTATTTATTTAGAGGCTGTTTGTTTAGAGTGCGGAGTGTTTTTCTTCAATGCTCAAGTGTTTGATTGAAAGTGAAGCTGCTTATAAGTGAATGTGATGTGGCTGGATTTATATTATGGTCAGCTCCTCGGGCTCAATAGCTTAATCAGAAAATATGCTTGGATGTGGTTTACGCTTGTGTGAAGGGAATTGAGTAGATTTTAGTTACGCCAAAAGCCGGAAATCAGACTGGATATTGGTTTATGCGTATGTGTATGAAAGAAAATAATTGAACATAGAATATATGCTTACTTTGAATAGACTTCATTCATTTAATATAATGATATTCAAAACTGAGAGTAAATATGGGATATAAATAATAATAAATAATAAATGTAATAACAAAAATGGGCCATACAAATAACCTATTTTTAGCCCCTGGGTTTGGAACGATGACACTCCCCTCCATAGGCAAATTTTAAATCTAGAAATTGTTATAAATTTCAAAAATTAATGAAAATCACTTTTTTGAAGAGAATTTAAATTACAAAAACATTCATCATTAAACTTACGTTTCTCTTTCTTTTGTGCACATTGAAATGCACAAAAGCCTCTGTAAGTTCGTCCATTGTTGCCACAAATTTTGAAATCGTCAAAAGGACAAATGCAATCATGCCGGCCTGGACTTCTGCCTCCGCTCACTTGCAAAAACCCGCTAATTACGATTATCCCAAGAAAAGTTAATACCAGGGCTTCAACAGACTTCATTTTTACTCACAATACTGTTTACGAAATACGGAATGTGTACGAAATAGAGGGAAGTTTAAAAGTGAACTAATTCCCTTTGTAAAAATCCCATTTAATTTATTAAAAAAATTTATCGGGGATTAATGAGTACACAGGAAATTCTCAAAACGCAACTTATCACCACGGTCCACGACCCAGTTTTCATTCCTGAATTACGTACTAATATCATGCAAATATTTTTGCGTATGGCTCTTTTAATATAAAATGTGAAGGATGAAGGATGTAATTATGGTTTTTAAACTACTGCCTAAAAAGGATGTCAATGTCCTAAATGAGTTGAATGTGGTCATTCATTAGGAACAAAGTATGGAAGAGAATATCCACTATACGTTTTTTCGCAAAATATAAATTGACTTATATTAGTTCTTAATGATTTATTTGCCAAATGAGGATGCTAATATTAATATTAGTATAGCTCATTTCAACTAATATTCATGATTAACTAATGAGAATAATTACATGGTCATAAGATAACGAGACCTAGAAAAAATAAATTTTGTAAAATACTCTATTATACAATAATATTTGCGTACAACTTTTTTGTAGATAAAAGAATAAGGAATTTTAATCTAATCTTTAAAATGCCTTATTAAGCAAGGATGCATTTTAGATAGTTTTATTTTCATTTAACAATGCTATAAATATTAGCTTTAACAATGTATCTATTTATTTGCAAGCAAAGCCCTCATAGTTCCGCGAATTATGGTCTGCATAAACTTCAAAACACTTGCCTTCTTCACAACATACATTTTCTTGTACCCTAAAGAAATGGGCTGACATGACTTGACAAACCTTTTCATTTCCTTATTCCTCCTTGGCGTACCCCACTCTTTGTGTTTCATAGATTTCAAAATTTTCCCACTCAAGGAATTCACGGAAGCGGCCATCGACAACAAAATAATTGTCCATGTGGTCCCGACAATCGTCCAAATTAGCAAAAGCACAGAGTTAGTTCTTGTCATTGAGTCTTTGTAGTGGATGAGGGAAAAGTTGCAAAACAGAGAAAGTTTCGTGATGGTCGTTTGAAAGGGGATTAAAATAGAGTGAAAAAGCTCTTTCGTATTTAAATGAAGGATTTCGAGCTCTCTGTATTTTCTCAAAATTGTGGGATACTCACGGAAAGAGGATAAGCTTCGGTGGGGCTTATCATTGCATAAAAATTCTTTCCAAATTATCCACCAGTGACTTCCGAAAGTTGTAATGAGAACGGAATTTATGAGAAGGATTGCCCACACCATTTGAATCAGGTAGAAATAAAAAAGNAGAAGGATTGCCCACACCATTTGGATCAGGTAGAAATAAAAAAGTCCGAAAATGAGCTTGTGAAAAATGTTAAGCTCATCTTTGGCGACAAGTGAAGTCATGTAGAGTGGCCAGTGGGGGAAGAAGAGGTAGTGAGAAAAGACGATACATCCACAAACCGGAAATATTACCCCCATTGAGAAAATTAGTGCGTCAAATAGGCGGCTGAGTAGAGTCACGTGGGTGTTTTTTGAAGGCTTTAAGTGAGCTGAAAAATGGATGATAATATATTTTTTAAATGATAGAGAATTTATTTTTTTAAATGGGCTGTCTTACTTTGAATGTCTTCAAGAAAGTCAATGAATTTTGCAAAGGTATTAGCTGCATGGTGAGGTTTGCTTAAAAATGGATAAGCCACAATGATGTCAAGAACTCCGGAAATGGTGAAAACGAAGAGAAAGTAGAATTCAAAGCTTTTGTCTTTCTTCAAAAGAAAGTAATATAGTTGAGGAAACAAAAAGAGAAAGACGTATGCAGAGCCGGAAAGAATACAAAATGTGTATTGAGCTTGTGATTTGGGTGTCACTTGAAGACCACATTTAACCGAGTCCCACCGGAAGGGAGAACCTGAGAACATAGAAGCCCAGGAGATTTGCCAAGAAAGGATTTGGAAATAGCGGGGACTCAGCATTTTTGAATTTAAGAATATTTTTTTAAAGTTGGTCTTTCACTGGTGGATATGAAGGAAGTGAAGAAATTTGATGGAATAATTTGCAGAAAAAAGCATTACAAACGCCCTTCCTTCAGCATTGAAAATAAGGTTTTTTTTAATAAAGGAATAAATTTGTCCGTGAATTAGGGAATTTCCCCGAAAGTCATGTTCATTTCAAGGGAAATCAATTAAAGAGAAGGTCTTTGATGAATTAAAAGTAAATTTTCTAAACAATTTGAAGCATTTTAATGCCGAGGGAAATTACTTTATTTTTTCAAATCAAATCCTGAAGGCTACACGAACAATTTTGTTCATAAAATAAAACAAGAACAAGAAAACTCATAGTTTAATCTAATGCAAGGACAATTGAATCAATGAAATTATTAAGATCAATATTTTAATTAGGTTTCCCACTAAAACTTGCTATTCCAATAATTAGCACAGTCACTTTCAACCTTTTCACTATCCGGAAAATAATTACATCTCGCGGCACCCCACCCTGAGTAAGTTTTGGAGGAAACTTCGTTGTCCATTTGGCATTGGCCACTTCTGCTACTGGATTTGATATGGCGATACACTCCATAGGCGGCTTTCCCGTTTACTTGAATCTCACAGTAGCACTCTCTGCAATCCAGGTTGTATGTTCCGCGAGGATATTTTCCACTACTGGAGCATCCTTTTTCTTGACAAAGGGAAGCACAAGTTGAGCTGGCACTTCCACTGCTATCTCCAGAACACCAGCTGTATCTCGTTAGAGGGGAAAAGTCTTTTTCCTGTTGAGAAAATTGAATAAATTGGTAAATTATTTAAATATGTGAGAAACATGGAGGTTTTGCAAAAAATATGTTTCAACTTACCCCTGTATTTTCTCCAGATGCTATTCCCACACAGAAAATGACAGAGACGATGGCTAATGGAATCATTGAAGACATTATTCCTGCTTGGGTTTATTACTTGGGAAAGAAAAATGTTGAGATTTTGAAGCAAACTTGCTCCTCTGAAATCAATTTCAAGAATGAAGGGATTCTGGAAATGTTCAGGTTGATAAAATAGCTTCAATAAATGTCTGTCATTGTTCTCATTTTTGGCTGTTTGTGCTGCATGGAAGAAATTTATTTTAGAAATGGGAGTGGTTGCGCAAATCCAGCTAAAAATATAATAAAGGTTGTAGGTACCTCAAAAAAGGATTGGATCGTATTCGGCTCCAACAAAGTACCTCACAAGGCTTCGAATTTGTTTAATCCTGAGGACATTTGCGTATATGTTTACGTTGAAAAGGGTAGCTCTCTCTGTTCAAAACATATTTTGAGACAATGGGAACTGACAATGGTTTTGAAAAAAGCTCAATTTAATGTAGGTTCGGCTCCAAAATTATGACAATGGAGTCTACTCATAAAAATAAATTGAAAGCAAAGGAGAGAAAAAACTGCTGAAAGGAGAGAGGATTAAAAAATGAAGGGAAATGCAGACTGAAAAGGTTGAAGCTTGTTGCTTGTTGAAGGATTATTGTTATTTTAAGATTTTTACCCTTTTTGACAAATGTTTTGACAAACAAAAAATACAACGTAGAGTGAAGAGTCACATTGGCACAAACAGGAATTTTAAACACGGCTGAGATCTAGTACCCATCAAATATTTACAATTTATTGTTTTTTAAATCGAAAGCAAACGAAAGCCAATTTACAAAAAAGTTGCAGGAAATATGCCATATGCCATGTATAAACACACATTTTCTTCATCACATGCTCACATATGGATTATAAAGACATTTAAATTGTAAACACAAGTTTATGTAGCTTTAGTTTAATTTATTTTGCTGAAATGAAGCTGGATAAAGTTGTTTATGAGAATGAAAAATATACTCGTGCTCTATTAACATGGTTATAATATTGATTTCACATTCCTTTCAATGTTAGCCCCACGACACTCCAATGTATTTACTTAACTTTAGTTAAACCATCTACGGATTTTGCTAACTAATAAACCGCAGAACACAGTATATTCTATTTTCTGTGCTAATAAACGTATCATCTAGCAACCACTATTGCATTTTGCAAAATTCTATCCTACTCCATACCTTTTTCTCTAATCATATCTCTCCCATATATTGTTATACACTTCAGGATAAGCAAACATAACCTCACATGAAATCCTAACCCTATTTTACCACCGTCACTCAAACTTATACTTCACACTCCAGCCTCCATTAAAACAAGATTGATGGCCATGTCGATACAAAACTGGAATAGAACGAGGGGTGTTAAGTTATCAAAATAGTTTCCAGCAAAGAAGCTGACATTAGAAACCCTAAAAGATTTCCAGTACAGGGATGCAAGCTTGATCAATCTTTTATTTCCGTATCCTGTCGCCATAAATCTACAGCCAGTTTCTTTTCTACAGATCTCTTCACTTGTAGAATACACGGCAGCCGGAACCCGGAAAAATAGCAGGATTATCCCAGTCGACATGACATTCGCTCCAAGAACGACCATCAACAAAGCCACATCACCAGAACCAGAATGCGCCATAAGAATGTAACTGGTCACGCTGGAGATCAGCGTGGAAAGTAAAATCGCCACAGTGTACAAGGAGCCTTGGTGGATGGAATTGTACAAGAAAGTTAACAACTGGATTTCCCTGTACATTCCAGCAGCTTCAGAAATTTTATTTACACTTCCGGTCCGCCATATCTTCTGGAATCGCATTTCGAATACTTTGAAAGTCAGTTTCAAGCCGAACAAGGAAATAAGCAAGTTGAACATTGCTGTGATCACAGTCAGCTTTCCGAGAATTCCAAATGGGAGGAAATTGCAAAAGAAAAAAAAGAGGCGGCGAATCCCTTCAAGAGCTTTTTTGCCATGAGTGTCGTCAATATTGAAGGGAAATGATATTTTGTCTCGGACAATTTGTGGGACGATATTGATCGGGATATTGAGAAATATTGCGCTTGTCATTGATATCACGAATACCTCACATGTCATCACTACTCGGCCACCGTGACAGATAAAAGCGACAATTTTACATTCCTCGTATTTCCTCCAGTATTCCCATTCTATAGAGATATGGATAAGCGAATACTTGTGAAATTTAAATATATTTTTTAATAATAATAAAAATCTATACTTGCTTTACCTTGTTCACTAGCCACATGCCTTTCTTCGAAATGAAGCAGTTGATTTATAAAAGTTGCAAAGCCCTCATGATACCTTTTATAAAACCAGGCCAAATACGCTCCACAAAGAAAGTATCCAGACCACGCCCATTTTATGCTGTTTGCAAGCACTGGGAATTTTTCTTTGTTGTCTGTCAAAACTCTAATGACGAGGCAGAGGGATGCGATGATCATAGCGAGAAAGTGAATCTTCCAGTGCTTCTTGTACTTTTGATTTATTTCCAGCTTGTGCTTATTGTTTCCCAAGGATTTTAACCGATATGGATACTCAAGTTTGGTAAATATGAAGAACGTAGTTTGGTGGAGGAGATGCTCCAGGTTGGGAATCAAATTTGTTGAAACTAGCATTCTGAAGAGAAAATGTTGATTGCAGGTGGTGCAGGTCAAGCCCACTCAGCAAAAATACACAAAAGTCAAGAAACCGAGAATATTAGCCTGAAAATTTGCAACAAAATTAAGTTAAAGAGAAACCAGATGCCTTTCATCGTGATATTTCCTAACAGGCTTTTCACATTTGAAATTCATTTGTTCTCTTCCAAACATGCAGCATATAATGATTGCAAAAGTGGATCAAAACTAGTTTTTCCCATCAAGGCAAGATTCATCAGGCAAATATTTGACCATGGGTTGCTTAAAACTGACTTTTTCCAAGCAAGGCTAGTTATTGACGGGAGCTTTTTGAGTAGTTTTATTATACAGTTGCGTACAATCATATGCTTCCAGTAGTTCCAGTGCTCGTGGGCTAACAAGTTTTTCACATTTCAATTCATTTCTTCACCTGTATGCATTCATAATTGAAAGACTACATGAGCAGAATTTCACTATCCAGTTGTTTAGATTATGACAAGTTTTAATTGGAAAAATTTCCCTCAGCCCATCCACAAATCAATTTCTAAGAAATTAATTACACCAAGGAATCTTGTCCACTTGGATGATTTGCCTCAAACTGACATTTTCCAAACAACTCCAGCTATTGACCTTGACAGTGTTTTTATGCAGCATTGGATATAAAATTTTCGTAACGTTAATTCTCCACATCTAACCAACCTGTTCACATTTGCGTTTAAATCCTTTCTCTTCTAAAAATTGGAAAATCGAATCATGTTCGTTTCCGCTAGCTGTTACGCCCTCAGGGCATGGACGGATAAGGAGGAATATTCCATTGTGCTTGCAACCACCATTAAGTTGACTTTATTTGGATTTTCTCTCGCGATTATGTACTATGCTTGGTTTTTCAACCGATATCATGATGACGTGGCTCATTTCGTAAATCAGATGCTTCAGTTTGAGGAAAGGAATGTGGCTACTCGTCCAGGAGGTAAATACATGAGATAATTTTTCATGGATTTTTTAAAAATATTTTCTAAAAATTGTTTGAAATTTCGTTTTCAGAGTGGGAATACTGGAGGAACTTTCCGGAATGTGGTTTTGTCGCTGTAATCAGCTACACATGTTGGTTTCTAGTTTTAGCGGATGTTTACCTGATAGCAATTGCATGTGCAATATTTCTCGATTTTCCTCTAAACGTTGTCCCACAAGTTGTAAGAAACATGATAACCACTCCGTTATCTGGTGATGGGGAATTCGAAAAATGGGCTTTGGAAGGAGTTCAGCCACTTTTTGCATATTTGTGTAACTACATGCATTTTGGGATTGTAACAAAGCTAACCACAATCTGTAACATTTTTACAATTCTAATTTGCCCATTCGTCCTGAAACTGAAGATGAGTTTTAAAACATTTGAAAGGCAATCCGAAGATGTGGTTTTGGGCTCTAGAAATTTTGATCACATTTGTAAAAAGGCCGGAATCCATAGAGAAATTCAACTTTTATGCTGCTTATACAATTCCATTCATCAAAGTTCATTTTATCCTGTTTCAATTTTACAAGTGAGCTTAATTTGTAGCACAACTAGTTACGTTCTCATCACTCAATCTAGCACTGCAGATGTGGCATTGTTGATGGCAGTGGGGGTACCAAATTTTGTTTCGATTTTGGTAATCCTGCTGTTTTTTCGTTTTCCGGCTGGAGTGAATGCCATGAGTGAGGAACTCTGTAGGAGAGAAACTTGCTGTATAATTATTGAGCCAGTTGTGTCAAATAGAAGGTTGAGTAAATGGGTGAGACTTTACTGGAAATCTTTTAAAGTTATTAATGTTCGCTTCTTTTCAAGCAACTATTTTGACAATTTTACGCCCCTCAATTTATTCCAGTTTTGTATCGACATGGCCATAAACATTGTGCTCATGGAGGCTTAAATCTGGATTGAAAACCATATTGTTAATTATTTTGTAGAAATAGTATCAAGCCCGAAAATATATTTTTCCTGAAATACCAATTCATTGTAATAAGTTATGAATCGATATTATCTGTCATCTGTAATGTATTTATTATATGCTCTCCGCTCATAGAATAAGCATGCAAGCCCAACCCAGTTGCATATTCCATTTGTGCCATTCGCTAATTTCCACGTGCTAAATAGTACTACAAATAGTAAAACAAATAGCTCTTTTTCAACAGGTATATTCCTTGTTATTTTATTTTTACAAAATTTGAAATAATTAATTAATGTGACAGAACGATATTTATTTCTTAGTTTATTTTATTGAGAGTTTTGAACAATATTTTTAGTACAGTGAATTATTATAAGTTGATAATTACGGCTAAACCTAAAAATACATATGATTATTATACATACATATTATTAAGTGCAAATACATATGATTATATTAAAATTAAAATGGGTTTGACGTGCTCTTTGGTTTATTTCAGTTTAAACTGCATCATAAGTGCATGGTAAGTATTTTACCAATATTTATATACAAAGCCGCCCATCTACAAAATAATAATATGAGTCTGTGAGTGAGTGAGTGGGTGAGTGAGT
>JAHZNA010001518.1:0-18172 GCA_027743935.1 Sinodicranocentrus sp. ZH6
GAATACATGAAAGATGACTAGGTACTTTGATAAGTCACGTAGCACATGTCTTTTAATGAAATTTCCCTACATTCATTAAATAACAATAATACATGAGGAAAATATTAGGCATATTATGTAGTGAAATTGAACAGCTGAAAATATATATAAATTAAATAGGGTAGCTAATTATGCAATTCTTTTCTTATTGCAAAATGGAAATTTACGTGATACGAATCCTTGTGAGAATTAATTTGCATGTTATTTATGCTTATGCTTATATATTTACTTTCTTGGCTTGGCTCAGGCTTCGTGTACAAACAAGTCTATTAGGTACATTTAAGAAAATTCTGACGATGAGTTACGGTAATTAGTTTTTAGCTACTCTAGTACACATTTCCAGAAATCTAATGAAAGCCATTAATAAAGCATAATCACTTGAATTCGCAGAAATACTAATGAAGTTTAGTTCGTATGAAAAAGAAAATTTGAATCATCTAGTTGAAAGCAACAACGCAAAAAATTGTCAGAATCCATGAATGAAATCGTCTTTCGTTCAAAGAGACTCAATGAGAAAATCTGCAATTAATAATTAAAATGAAGTTTGGAAGCGAAATAATTTGTTATTTATGTCATAGATTAATTATTTACGGTACAGAAAGTGCGGAACTAGCCTTATGTGCTGCCTTTGATCTTGTTGTAGGCTTCATCCTCCAGCTTGACTCCATCCATATGTTCCAGATTTCTATTTACCCCGTTCCTTTAAAACAGCCATACTTTCCACTTCCCTCTCGTCTCATCCATCCAAATGAAAAGAGAATGTAATAAAGTTTATTTCCAAATGTTCGATGATCTTTGAGTGTTGACAAACAGGAACTCGACTACTGTTGGCCTATTCTACAGAATTGTAACAGTGCCAACGGTGGTGGAGTTACCACGTCTCAACACTCTTTAAAATGCAGGTGATGTTTTCCATTATGTCAAAATCCAGTTAAGGGACTACATAGAAGCACTTCCATGTCATAAAGAATTTAGACGTATGGACATGTTTGCACCCGCCCAACAGTTCCAAGCAGCCTATGGATCAAGACATATACGAAATCTGCAAAAGTAAAAAATAAATAAAGATCTGATCTTGTGCTTCTAAAAGATTATTGGCAATTATATAAGATTCATCTTACACATATTACATTATAATTATTATTTACCCATTTTAGTCAGACCAAATGTGTTAAACAGCGACTTAAACCAAGACATGGATGTTTCAAATACCAAAATAAAAGTTAATTATTGAGAGGAAGGATGATAAAAATGTCCTCGCACCTAAGTGAAGCGTATATGCATTAAAAATAAATAATAACTGAGTGCATAGCTGATAGTTGGCCAAGTAAAATTTGCAAATGAACTTTTCTCAAGTCGTAAAAAAAAGTATAAAATGGCACATTTGCCAAATGTAATAAAACTCCTCTCCTGAGAATTCCCTTTTACTGCTTCAGTTTTAGCTCAGGTTTCCGCGAATAAATTTAATAAATTGAGTCTGTATTTTTTCAAGCACAAAACGTTTGAAATTAATACAGGATACGCACATGATTTTTCATTAATTTCCCGTTCATTTTGTGTACCCCAATTTTTTCTACAAAAATATCAAACAGCATAGCTGTTGTTATTCTCTTACATTACCATTTGTAAATCTTGTTCGTAAATGATAATTACATTGAAATTCAAACGTATATATAGTTATTTCCAGTAGTTCACATTTCAAAGTCTGTCCTGCTTCTTCCTTACAAAAATTCCAACCCATTCATCTAACGTCACAAACTATACTGCACTTTAGTCATTGTAATATCGGTACTATAGTACACTAGAACAGATATGAAGAAATTAACAAATGAATGAACCCTATATACCGAATGTAAAGAGGACATAGCGCAGCTGGGAATACAATTGACAACTCTACTTTTTATGTGACGACAGACCCACTTAACAAACATTTCTTTAGTACCTTAAGCTTGATACAATGCTTCTCCCAATAGAAGATAAATGGACAAGTTGAAAATTCAATTGAACTAAAGAAGAACGAGAGTTTCCTCCGAGTCATCAAGATTCTGCATGCCAGCCTCACCTTCTTCTTGGCTGTTACCATTTTATTACACCAAGAACATGATTTTCCTATAGCGAATCTATCGACGTGGACGTGCCAAGGAACCTGAGTTGGGTTTAGAGTTCGATCAAGAAAGATGATAATGGATAACATGAGGAGGAAACCGGCTCTTTCAGAATTATTGTCACTTTTCAAGTTGAGCTAATAGATATTCAAAAATGTCTCTGCATATATTATCCCTGCCTTATCCTTACTAAAGCTTAATAAACTCTGGCTCTTTTCGTTTTAAAGATGATATGAGTGAGAAGACTCAAAGAAAAATATATTTTCTCGCTTGTGTAGTTCTGTGAACTTGTCAGGTGACAAGATTGCTTCATTTTTTGCTTGTTAACGGTTGTAGTCTCGAAGGTACGAGGTTACACTTTGGGTATAATCACAATTCTTTTACTTCATCTTTCAAGAATTCAACTCGTAAAGGATTCTCACAATGTAAGAAAGCATTTTTTTCCGTATTGAAACTCATGTATAATATTCTAACCTCTGTAGTCCTCGTGTGGGTTTCTGTACGTGCTGGAATGCACGTCGGCCGTTACTAAGAATTATGCTAGTATAACTTACTTTGAAGGGTTTAAATGTAGATAGTGAATATAAACGAATTGAAAGAGATCTCACATGGAGGCAAAATGTAATTTTTTGTTTCGTTTTTATCATTCGCAAAGAGTTCCATTCGAATTAAAATTGGAAGCGTTTGCACATTCCCAGCAATTATAATGCATTTCTGCTAATGACACTAGTGACATATGCTAATGGAAATAGTCCTAGCCCTCTTACTAATGAAATGCTATTTTGCGTCGAGTAAATTGGGGAATCGCATATTTATTTTAAACATAAAAAAGTCACGCTTCCTGGGAGGCTGCATTCTGAAAACCGTGCATGAATACAGTGAGGGCACTTGGATCCTTTAACAAAACCGAAGAGTTCCATAATAAGATAAAAAAATGCACTCACGCTCTTATTTGCAATCATAAATTTTGATTTGATTTGTGAAAGGGACAAAAATCTGGGTAGCTGTCAGGAAAAATATGACAAATAGGACAGGAAGCAGTTCAAGCAACAGCATTACGTATCTTATCAAATGCAATCTACGTCTACGGAAGATGCCTCTCATAATCCAATATAAAAATTCAAAGGAAATGGGGCAAGACAAACATGAGAAACAGCATGTGTGGCTTCATTTGTCAGTTTGATATCTCATCCAAAGATTTCGACATGTATGACAAGCTGCGTAAAAATTTTCATGCATGTCGACTTGGCACGGCTAAATTCATACACAAATTCTCTGTCTGATCCTACATTATGTTTTGGATGTATGAGTGCAAAAGAGTGAATTTTTCCCCGGAAATGAAAAGAGTGCAAAAGAAAGAAAGCAAGCCAGGATGTGAATGTAATCTTGTTTTATGAATGAATACGATACTAAACCTTTCATAAGTAGTAATGAATGAATGAATGTTTTACAAGTGTTGATTTTACATTTGCCTACGCTTTATCATACACAATAGCATGAGCATGAGCATGTGAGCTCACAGCATTACACTGGAAAGAAATGAGTCCAATCTGGAAAACTGTATGCACTTCCAATTTCAACGTCAAGAAGTCGTAGAAAGGGGTAATAAAAAACGGATGAAACTTAGGGCCGACTAAACCACAGTAGTTTAGGCAGAAAGCGGGTCGCTACCCTATGATCTAAATAAATGAATTGAAAAACTGTCTATTGTCAAATGTTAACCACCTACTGACTGTGCCACAGATTTGCAAGTCGTGCCTTCTGAATTTAATTTCGACCTATCTAAAGCACTGCATGAAAAGGCAGACTCTTTTTATTTAATGTAGTTCAAAGCATTAGTATTCAAGTCCCATATAAACCTATTAATTTTGAAAATGGGAAAACTGAGAATGGGGAAAGACCGTATGAATCTAGTATTAGTCTTCTCCAACAGCGTGATGCAAGTATATGATGTAAAATTAAAAAGTCGACAGAATAGTGCACTACTGCTTAATACCTGATCTGGAGTATAATTTTCATCTGAATCCTTTCAAGAAGTTGAAAACTCGTCAATACCTTTCATAATGCAGAGTTTTTCGGTAGGTATCCATGAAAAATGCTTGCTCGTGTCTAGAGTAGAGACCAGTGAAGGATTTTCTCCTAGAAGTTGAATAAGTGGAATGTGCTTCGGTTGCTCATTTTATTTTTGGCCTGGATGGATAGCATCGACATGCAATGAGGGTGATACGTCCTACCTACTTTTAGAACGTACTAAATTGAGTCTTTTACGCCACATCAATCCGCGCACTGACTATTGCAAAATGTATGTTTGAACTCCTGCAAGTAATCTTAAAATATTGGGATAACCCGATCAAGAATCTTTTTAAGTTTCTGAACTCTTGTGTACCAGCAAAAGCTCTTGAATTCACCAATATTTAATCACACAAACCACTGATACCATCAAATGGAAAGTAAATCCTCACAAACCTAAATATTTATTCTAACCGAGTTTATTTTCCTGAGGAAAGCACTCATCGTTGAACAATCATCACAATGTAAAATTAGAAAGTTCTATTTCTCGTTTTGCATTCATTTCGTCATGTCATCTACACTGCCCCTAATTTGTAATCATAAATCTTAATCGACTCCAAGTTCTCCGCGGCTAACCCCTTGAGTAGCAATAATTCAGGTTGGATAAGTCCTCCCAACTCATTTATTTGTATTCTCTTTCCGTAAAAGCATAATTCCTAAGTGGTGACCCTCCCTGAAAGTCAAGGGCCAGAGGGTTGACCGTGATGGGAAAGTGTCGTTTGGCAAATATTCAAATAAAAAAGTTGGTATGAGACTCAAGCCAATTGAAACACAACCTTACTGTATATAGCGATTTGTTCATGAGAGACCGAATTTATGACTGCACTACTTTCACTCAACTCAGTCTACGCAGGAAGTTATTTTTCTTCTAGGGCTCAATCAAAAGCTTGTCGTCTTCATTTTCTTAAATTGTGTTGACTGATACGGGATTGTTTTTTTCCAAAACAAAGAAAGTTTTTTTAAGCTTCTCGCTTTCCTTCTTCATACCATGAATCCCTCAGGGAAATTAAAGTAGGTCGACAGTGAATATGCCGACTGTGACAAAGATACACTTTGCGTGAGAAACATACGAACTTGTAGAGGATCTTCAGATTCTGTCTTGCTTATAAAAAAGTTTTTTTTTCTCTCTTGAACTCACGTCAGTGTGCTCCGCTGCTTCGGCATCCTCCTTGCGTGCTTAGTATTTGCTCATCGGTAGCTACTTCCTTCCTTAACATGGCCTTCGGGTTGTAGGTAATTCTGAATAAGTGTAGTCGAGGAGAATCGCATTACTTTTTCCATTTCACAATATCTCTGTCTGGCAAATGCACTTGTGGATAAATTAGGATGATGAGGAAATGGCCGGTGGTATTTACTTTCTTAAAACACATTTCTCTCTTAAAACTTTTTTCCAATCTAGACTTTTATAGACGTAGACCTAATTTTCTAGCAACGACTGACGTGGACTAATACGTAATCCGCAGTGAATTCCAAACCTAAAGTTTTGACTTCGTTTCTCTATCCAAGTGAATTGATAAGGATGTGTCGATACTTTTCTTTTAAATAAAGTACGAGTTTGTTGGAATCACACAAAAATTCAGATGCTCTCTTTGGGATTTTCAGCGTTACCGATGGACTCCCATGCAGTATGATTCAAATGACCATAATACATTTCGTGAAGGTACACGGGTCTGGCTAAACCATTGATTTTGTAAGTGAGCCCTCTTCTGTGTTGGTTGATAATATGTACGGCTAAATGCCTGCGGATAAACTTCTCGTCATTCTCTTGGGGCAGGAATGACAGGAGAAATTGAAAAATGTGCATGAGTGCGTCTCTCTCGTAGTATGTGTGATTCCTCCAGATCTCAAAAGTGAACTGAACTCTTGGAGGTGACCATAAAAATGAAACAAGGACCACATCACACAGTCATCATCAACATTCCCATTACATTTTACTAAACAACCAACAGTTGCCTTTTTACAAGTAAAATGGATATACATTTATATGTAGGTATCTTTCTCGTCTTTTCTATCACCAGCATCATCGTCTCGTCATTATTATTATAACTACTAACCAGATAAAAAAAACTAACGCTTGCTCAACTAAAGCCAGACTGAAAGGTAGAAAGCAAAGGTAACAGATGCTGAATAATATCTTCCACTCCACTTGATCTTCTCTCTCGGAGACCTGTTGTAGTTTGTTGGTCGTCCAACAAGATGAAATATGTATGTCTATACCCACATCTTGTATATTGTGAGCATTCATCTGTGTAAAAAGTAATATTGTTACTATTGTTGCCATCATTCACTATCACATCTTTATATGCTTAGAAAATTGTGCGTCTTATATAGCTTTCCGTATGTGGAGGAATTTTATACGGAAAATGTGTACGGGGCGATCAAGCAACTACAAAAGTCGTCTTGAAAAGGCCAAAGGCAATTGTAAAAAGTAGCTGTACTCAAGGGAAATGCACACAGGTAGAAAGAGGTAGGCAATCTGTTAAAAATCCTTTTTTCCTCCGCTTCATCTTCTTTGGTCATTGCTACACACACAGTACCCGTCATATGTCGTATATTTACTGTAGTCACTTTCATGTACAATTATACAAACAGGGCAAAAAATAATATATCTGAACGGCAAGAGTCCATATTATTAATTGTGATTAAGAATAAGGATCATCTTGACTTTGCATGCTTGCATGCACCTCGCATGCAGGTATGGAAGGCGGCGGTAATGTGTCCGTGTGGTGTGCATGCATACTTCTTTCGTAACCGCGTCTTTTTCTACTTCATCTGCTAACTTCACTCAGACAAGTTTGCATGGATCCATTGTACCAAGAAAAAAAATACATTTTTTTATTTCTCGAGGGGCAGGTGGCAAGTGGCAGGACGATCGGATGGGAAAGATGAAGGAGAGAAGAACAATAGAAAAAAATTAAGATGCAGGAGGAGACCGGCTCAGCAAAGGCACAAGAGAATATTATACATACGGCATAAATATATATGTACAGCAACCGGGCGGACCAGAATCTTTGAACAGGAGTAGCTGAAAAGGAACAGCTTCCAAAAGTTTTGAGACAACTCTTATTATTTTCTAGATATTCATCCCTTCTCCTATTTATCTTCAACGTGCAAAGACTTGAATAGGAAGTTTACGTATATTCGATCAGGCTCACTGCTAGCCGAACACATCTAAGAGATGAAATGATGGGTTTAAAGGTGGCTACGAATAAGTGAGTGAAAACTACAAATACGAAGGTGAACGGGCTCAATGCGATAAATACAAAGTGTTGCCTTCACCAGCAAGGGTTTCTATACTATACATGCATTAGTTTAATCTTGGTCAACAAGATATATTTTTCTAAAAGGGTCAGTTTATCACATGACTTCAATGGGGAGAGTGTTTACTCTGGAAATACCGAGGGACAAAGTAACTGGAAAAAGGGCTTAGAAAGATTTGGAGGACGGAGAATTATAAATATAAGGATAGAAGCACTACCAATGTCTACTGTATATTTTTACACGTTGTTTGTTACGTAAAATAAGTGACCAGACCGGTGAGAGTTCAAGGTATACGTGGACAATCATGGAGAAAAAAAGAGGAGTGGATCTACAATTTAGCTACTTCATCTCAATTTTTACAAAGCTTTCGCTTCTCGTCCACTTAAAGTATCTTATAGCTTAGAGTATTATATTCTTGTGGTACCTGTCCACAGTATTGGTTTATTGGTATTCATTCACAGTGGCAGTGGCATTTTGCCTCATGTTGTTTCAGCCAGTCAATAAACTGAATCTTGGACTTTTATCAGCTACATCATTCCTCAGGCATGCTGAGGAGGCTGTATCACATATGGCGTCCAATTTTCTATGCGCTAGGATTTCTCTCATTATTCCCAACGAAGATGAGATTTAAACTGGAAAGTTAGGTAAAATTAATGAATAAAGGTGAATATTCTGACCTGGGAGTTGCATCAATCCAGTCTGGTTTTATACTCACTGGCTTTCCATTCCGGTTTCACCTTTCAAATTCTAAGATAATATACATGAGGAGGATTCAATTAATAGCCAAATGATCAGCATGTTATAAAAGCAATAAGGAATATAGTGTTTCGATAGATTTTCTAAGAATATTTGTATAATTAATTACCCCCATGTTCCTTTTTGTTCAGAGTTAGCTGTGTTGTTTTTAAATAATTAAACCAAGACTATCCCTAAAATATTGAGATAACGGATTGAGCTATAAAGCATACATTTTTAAATTAAAATGTTCAGAGATTTTCAACTATATGTAGTTTAGATTTCAGAAAATATACTAATAAAACCCCTTTTCTCAAAATGAATGTATGGAATCCCTGGAACTCGCCATTTATTTTTGCATTAGAAAGGACAACTTGAATTTTTTTATCATCTATGAATATTCCATTCCGAGAACTTGCATATTATCATACCTTAATATTTATTTACTTTCAGGGCAAATTACGAGAAATCTAGGAATTGGTAGCTTAACGGTACACTAAAATAAAAACAGCACAAGCACAACTTTCCTTGTGCAATGTCTTCAACTTCGTACTGTTACTGAGAACCGCATTATACACAAAATGATTAAAGTAATATTTTTTTAGAAAACAACTGTACAAATTTTATTTATTTTTAAACACTCAACAAAACAACCAAAATCTTAATCCTATAAAAATAATGTATATTACGTTTTATTTACAAAGTTCAGTAGCACGACTCGACTTGAATCTCGGAAGAGTTTGTGCTGCTTCAACGGTTAAAATTAAACTGGGTAGCTAGCTCTCTGCCTTAAAAAATGATAAAATATCAGTTAAACATAGATCATGTTTACCCAATGCATGATTCTCAAACGTCGTGGTAGACTAGGGACAAGGCAATGCTAACAAGAATAGTTATACAAGTCTCTCATAAAATTGACGCAATCCTTTTGTAATTGTTTAATGCTTTTTCGTGTTTGTACATTTAACAAACATTGTTTACCACCCTTCCCCTCTGTACAAATATCGTTTCACTCTTGAAATACTCCGTGTTCACATTCACTCATCTTTTGGAACTTACAATTAGCCATGTTGAGCTATCAACTCATCTCCATAGTCTTCTCACTTTTTATCCTAGCCTTTTTTATGAGCGTATGACTGTTGAGAAATAAAAATAGGACAAGTCATCATCATCATATCATCTAGAGAGAACTTCAAAAGCACCTTTCAACTATTAGTTTTCCTCAAGTAGTTCCTAGTATTTGTATACATTCACTTAGGCGTAATGAGGGCTCCATAGAGGAGACAGAGGATTCAGTTACATATCAGGCAAACCTCTACTCTACCTTCCCATCCACCTGTGAGTTACACGTACACGTGATTATTATACCGAGTTGAACATTATCATCCATATGCATCTTTAAGAAAGTTGGATGGACAGATCCAGACTATTATAGATAAAACATTTTTTTGGCCAAAGTATTCGAATACATAATATAATTTGCTATAATATTTCTCTCATGGATGGATAGGAGAGACAAAACTATAGTCATTATCGTTATTTAATGGCCACAAAAAGGCAAAAGTTCACAGCTGTGAGATTTTCAGACATTACCCAAGTGTTTTGAAGTACCACCCAGATGTACACTGTATTTCCAAATCTTGCACTCCATTTCCTTTCTCCATGCTTTATAA
Organism: Sinodicranocentrus sp. ZH6; assembly: GCA_027743935.1. Classification (NCBI taxonomy): domain Eukaryota; kingdom Metazoa; phylum Arthropoda; class Collembola; order Entomobryomorpha; family Entomobryidae; genus Sinodicranocentrus; species Sinodicranocentrus sp. ZH6. The sequence continues at coordinate 9,884 of JAHZNA010001518.1, forward strand.
AAAAGTTCACTGCAAGTTTTTCTAGCAGAAAAATGGATTGCCCATAATTCTTCGACTTAGTGGATCGTGATCACTACAACAGACAAACATATGTGATGATGCATTGTACAAGAATCATTTACAACGTACATGTTTTCAGACGTTTTTATTAACGCAATACTAAAACATGGAAATTAAAATGCTAGGAAAGCTTAGAACTTTAAAAAAGCTTTGACTTCAAATCCCTTTTAGGGCGTTTGTCAAATATTCGAAGCCGATATAAGTGCAGATCATTCTTACAGTGAGTAAAAGCGATTAAATGATGAGAAATGTTGACACCTTACATGTCATGGACTTGTCAAATAAATATTTAATTGCACTTTTTATACAGTACCTCTGCGATTCTCTAGCTTGTATACAGAAACAACATAGGTTAGAATCCCCCACAAAAAAGAATCAATTTTAACAGTGAATACCGAAGTGCCATGTGGAATTCTTTCACTGATGCTGGTTGTCCTTGTCCGTTGTACTCTTGTACTCTGCTTGAATATTGATTCTCACTAATGGATTTTGCCTGATATTATGATTGTAAAAACATTAATAGGTATATATATCAAATCAACTGGAAGAATTTATGCTCTTACAGACTTATTTTCATCCTGCTTTATTTCCCTTCATGGAACATTGCCCTAATCCAGATATTTTCGAATGATGAAGAGAAGTAGAAATCCTTGTACCATGCAAGGAAGGACAAAACAAGGTTCGTAGAAATATAAATCAAGTAAAACGTAATCAGCATACGTTATATCATTTTTTAAAGTAAATTTTCTCTTGCATTAGATGGCTATCGCTGTCGCATGAGTAGAGAATGATGTGAGAGTACAGGCAGTTTGTCAAAACAGCGAAAAAATATGCGCAAATTCTCACTCAAAAACGCCTTCAGAATACAGAGTAGTGCTGTCGCGGATTGAAACCTAAAAACCTGAGCAAAGCAGATGGGATCGAAAAGATTGCAGAGAAAATCGATCTTTAACAGCAACAAAAGTGTAGATTGGCTAGACTGGATCCCAATCCCAGCAAAATCTTTCATTTAGAAGATGCAAATGTGAGATGAGAATGTGGAGAAACGAGAAGAGAAAAAAAAGAATTAATAACAACTTGTTATATTTTTCAGGTCCAGTATATTTACAAATGTTTTCCATTCTTCCCCAGCCTTATTGGCTTGATGTGAAATCGTATATACAGGCATATTAGAGAGACGTTATAAACTACAAGTTTATTATTACAGGGGTTTTTATACTCACCTATTGCTTTCAAAATGATAGGTAATGTTTTTTAAGCTAAGCTGAAATATTTTTTCAAAAGTCGGCAGACTCGTAGAACCGGTTTCACTTCAAAAGTAACAGCCTGAGTGAATCTATCACTGATGCAAAGAGTTGCTGTAATAGTGAAGCTGACATAATATAAATCCATCGCATCTTCTTTTGCTGTGAAACTGAATTCAAGAGATTTAGGAAGATTCAGTGATGTGTGTTGTTGAATGTCAGACTATTCATGCAAGGAAAATTAATGCTGAAGCAATTATCTGTGTAAACGTAATAAATTTTTGGACACATGGAAAAAGTAGCTAGCGAGGAAGATCATTTGGAATGCTTAGTGGGTTTGCCGTGTTAGAGCCACAACGTGTAAATTTATTCTGGATATTATTTTGTAAAAGCATTAACAAGGTTTTTTACTTGTACCTAAAATCACTAACATACAATTATAAACACCTAAGGCCTTACTTGATAAATAGGCCTTTAAGGCAGAAAAAATTTAACTATAGACCGTTGAAAATATTAACCACATTACCATTCAACGGACGATATATGAATACGTAATAGTGATTACGTAGGACAATGACGCTGTGTGTATATTTTTTTATCTCCAATTTTTAATTTAGCAACGGATACTGACGATACCGTCATATTTGTCCCCTCATTATCAATTTATGAACGGTTCGAGAGGATATCGACGTTACGTAAATTTGTTGTCGTTTGCAGCGTTTACTTATGCATCATGGTAATAAAGGTAATGTCAAAGTTGAATAAATCTGCCACTTAAATCCCTTATGTTCAACTGCCCAAGTAGTTCTAGTTCTATCGGAAGCTTTGGTTATGATCTGTCCAGTCAATTATTAAGGAGCGTAGCTCTTTATGAAATCGTGTTTTCCGTGTGTCTGTGTGTGAATCTGTTAGCAATCTCCTGGTCATGGTCACGGTTTAACTTCCATAAAGTTCTGTTTTCGCTAATCCATATCTAGTGTTAGTATCTCAACACCTAAATTGTTTTTTTAGCCAAATCTGTTGAACCGTTATAACGGCAACAATTAACGGTTTCAAAATTTAAATGCTTATATGTCGTGCGATATATCATTCGAAACCTTATTAAAAGCTAAGATAACTGGTGTATTTGATTATTTTAAAAATTACCGTTTGGCGGTTATAACGGTCAAAAACCTTTAAATCTTAATTTCTCGTAAACGGCGTTATATTTTCCCGTTCTGTTTTCACTAAAATCAAAAAATACTATTAATGTTTTTACTAATCAATAACTACTGTTTTTAGCCAAATTTGCTGCGCTCCTTTTTTCCAATATATTTGTATGGTTTATTTACTTCATATTTTCTTCATTTCAGCCACACATTAAATCTCATAATTCCCTATCTGAATACACTTACCTCACAGAGCACAAAAATTAGGCGACACTGGCACATTTTCTTCAGGTGAATCTTTTTTTTTGCAATTGGAGTAGCTCTCCCATCTAGCTTTGATAATAAAACACGCGTGATTCGGTCAAAATCGTCCTCAGAAAATTCCTCTTATCCCCACTAGAGAGATCTTTAGTCTGTTTCTGTTTGTCTGCTGCTGGAGCTGGAAATTTTGCTGATGTCTGTTGTGCGAACCCAGTTTCGAAAAGATGTGCACAAAACATTATAATACAAAAATAATATTGGAGCATATGGTTCGAAACCAAAAGTTGTTCTNCTGATGTCTGTTGTGCGAACCCAGTTTCGAAAAGATGTGCACAAAACATTATAATACAAAAATAATATTGGAGCATATGGTTCGAAACCAAAAGTTGTTCTTGATTTAAATTTTGACTTTAAACACTTGTATTTAAATTAATGCGAATTGCAACTAACAATGATGTTTGCTTGCCATGATGTATATTCACAACGCACAGCGTATGTGTGGAAACTGGAATGCATGGAATTCATGCAAATGCCAAAAAGTCACAATTAAAACACAGCAAAACTTGTAAATAATCCAAATCTAGTACCAATTTTATTGCATCTCGTAAACAAATATAAAAATACAGCTAATAGAACTCAGGAACAAACTCTTAAAATAATTTAGGGGACTTTTATAGGAACATTAAACCAACAATCCAAGGTTGAGGTAACTCTGTTGTAAATAGTTACGATCCAAAGGAACAATGCACATTTTAACCGTAAACAAGGCCGCGAGCACCATACCCAGCATATCCAAGACCACCAGCATATGGGTATCCAGCACCAGCGTAACCAAGATGGGGAGCATAAGCACCACGGGCAAGAAGAGGGGATCCAGCATAGCCAAGTCCGACTCCTCTGTATCCAGCCAAGTATTGGGAAGAGACGACAGCGACCAAGGCAGCCAAGAAAAGGAGAGCGATCTAGAAAACAAAAAAGAATGGAATCATGTTCCCACCGTCATCCTTTGCAAGCAAGGAGAGAAAAGGTTATTATCACAAGATCAAAAATGATTTATTTTTTCCCAAGTCTCTTTCGTGGTCAAGTCTTTCCATAAAAAGCCACAATCAACTTCCTTCTCACTACCAAAAAATATCACCGGGGTTTTCCATAGGAAAAGCCCGAGCTTAATTGAATCCGATTTTATTAAATGATAAATTGGCCACTGGTTTCGATCAGAATTAAAATATATAAATTTCTTCGGAAATGCTTACAAGCTTAGCCATTTTGATTGGAGAGAAGGGGTTTGCGAAAGAGCAAAAGATTTTGATAAGAGGATTGTTGAGATTGTTTGGAGACAAATGAGACTGATGCTGGATTACTTAAAGGCAAGAAGTATTTATACCAAAAAATTCTCTAGCAGGAAAGACAAAATGTGATTGTAATCGCTGCTAATAATACCAAATCATTTATTTTATAAAGGAAGCAAATGATAAGTTTTTTTGCCAACTATGATGGGACCACGACCGATCATAAATGCTCAATGTTTTAAGGGCCAAACCCTATCTCATTTTTTCTATCTTTTAATGCTCCATGCATGTGATGATACAAGCAAATCATTTCTTTTTTTGATAGGCCTTAGAACAATCTTGTAGAGGTCATACACACACGAAGACAAATAAACATGGTCGGCAGTCAGGACAGTGTCATAAATATAAACTATAAATAGGGCAAGTGTATCACCATGCGGTACATACATAACTCAAATTGGTTAAAATTTAGCATAATTTTATGCATAAAACTTAGGACGAGACAAGTGATCCACATTAACCAGTCAGTTGACACACGATTGCTTTTCTGTGTTACTTTGTGCTTAGAGAATGTACAAGTTATTTGTGAGGAAGAGACTTCAAAATCATGATCTCACTCAATTGGGATTTTAAGCTGTGGCTAAACGAAGACAATCTGTTTTGTCATAAAAAAGTGAATTCAAGTTAAACACATAATATTTTTTTACAGTAAAGCCGCCATGACTCATTGTCATCATCGTAAAAGGTTCAGCTTAATCATTTCCAACCTTCATCATTTAGCATTGTTTAGAACGTATTTAAAAAGCAATCAATCAGTTACAAGCGTTTTTTGTGAAAAATTATTTCGTTTTGGAAAAAAACAATCTCACTAACAATAGGAATCGAGCTTGTTAAAAGTAAACTTGTGTATGGATGGATGGATGTTATGCACAGAGCATAAAACGGCACTCGCACGTGCATTGAGCAAGCTAAAAAATATGAGATGACTTAACCCTTTGACTTTCTACTTTATTTGTGCCATGCAAGCATAAATTGGACCAACAAAGAGATCACGAAGTAGGAAGTAATCGTGGTTTAATGCTCTAATGATGGACTCACTGGGTGGGTTCGTTATTACCTGGATTGACGGAAAATCCTCATGAAGTGGAGTGGGATTTATTTCGAACTTCATAAAGGAAGAGATTGAAAACGGGGAGATCTCGTGTGGTATTCTCCATTTATGTGCCCCTTTGGCATTTCTCTGTACAAGGAGTTGCATTGTGATAAATCCCCCTGTGCTATCTAATGATATCAATCTATTTTTAGAATTGCTCATTTATAAAGGATTCTCCAGGAAATCTGCGAAGCTAATGTAGTGGAAAGTGCAAACTATATAGTTCCGTTTGAAGCACACTCCAACTTATGAAGTGCTCTCATTCCAGAGTGCTAGAATTGATTGGGGAAATTAAAAAGTTTTCTCTTGATTATGCATTTTAGAGCGTGAAATATTATGATAGCAAGTTGCTTGATAAGTGCTGAGTAAGAGATATAAAATGACTAGAGGACTTCTATAAAAACCCTTTTACAATGGTTTGCTAGCCTAAACATGTAAAAAAATCAATACGAACCTCTCCTTACAAAAAGTTTTTTTTTCTGGATTATTGAGCTTTCGTTTGGCTTGTGAATTGCATAAAAATGTAAAAGCTATTGAATGAAGACAGGCTGAAGGCCAAGTTCGGGCTTAATTGCATCCAACATTCCGTGAATATAGATGGTTGATAAGGATAAGTGCATATCACAATCTTGTTTTTATTATTAAACAGTGAGCTCTTAGTGAACTGCTGATTTATGTTTCATGAACTACATTACAAGCTTTATACGATACAATTTTTTAATAATGTAAGATGTAGACTCAACAAAAGCGAATGTCTCTCTGTCAGCTCACCTTGTGAAAAAGTGAAGCTGCCGAAAGCTCGTGTTGGATGAAATGAAGTACTCAAGGCGTTCCTACTTGATGTTAGTGGATCCTGATTGCAAAAAATTACACTTTTGTTCGTCCCCTCCAACAGTTAACCTTTCTAATTTTTCATATTTTATTAGGTTTTGAAAACCTCATTCCTTCAATAACTCAGAGAAGATTGTTGTGAAATGAGCTACTTGACAAAAAAAATCCAATATTACGAAAACTTTGGTACATGAGATTTCCCTTTGAAGTGATGCCATCCGCCCACATTTCAACCAATCAGGTTGTGAACTAATTTTTTTGGTCGTTGTATTATACAAGAGTCTAAAGACCCACCACGAAATGCTTGAAAATGTGCACAATACACTAAACTTAATGCATATTCTCTAAGACCATGGCAAATATAATTATAATACCAGAGCTAGTCATACCAGGGTTAGGCTATCAAACATAGGAAGAAAAACACTCTAGGATTGCATGGAACTAATGGATGAAGTTTATGAGAGTTTGATTGCATCATGAAAAGTTTTCCAAGAATAATATACAAAGTCTATGATAAAACGCAAGCATACAATCCAATAATCCCCGAAGGGATCAACTTTGGTTTGAGTGATTGGTTGGTTTAATCACAGGAACATGTAAAGATGGTAATACAAAAACATTTTAAATGAAATTACAGTTGGAAACTTAAAGGTTCCATGTAAGAAAGAAGAAGTTGCGAGTCACGTTGCCAAAAGATCAATCCGGTCGTGTAAAGACGAAGTTAACACTTTAACCGTAGACAAGGGCTCCACCGTAGGTTGGGTAGCCGCTGTAGGCGTAACCGTTTCCAAGTCCATATCCGTAGGTCAAAAGTTGTGGAGCTGGAGCTGGAGCTGGAACAGCTGCGGCGAAGGCAATGACCATGGCGACGAGGAGGAGAACAAACTGAAGTGGAAAAAAGTAAAGATTTTTTTAAGAAACTTGGAGGCAAGAAAACGACCTTGAAAATTGAAAATATTTAGTTGGAAAACATCAAGGAACCCCTGTGCTTCACTTACCAACTTAGACATGATGGTTTTTGGTTTGATGTGGTAGACCACGAAGAGTTTTGTGATTTGGTTGTATTGAGCTTTGAAAGATATTTCAAACTGATGATTTGTCCAGTGGGGGCAAACTCTATTTATACCCGTTTGAAAACCATATTTGCTTCGATTCAATTATATGTGTAAAATATGGTCTGGATTCGTGTTGCATAATCTATGTATTTACTAACAACCTGGAATGGAAGCATATGTGCCTCAAGCATATTTTATAAAATGCCAGCAGGTATTCCCACAAAAGTTTCGTTTTTTGTCGGTGGGATTGGTTAAAAGAGGACAGAAAAAATTGACATGTTACATCATTTAGTTTTTTGATCGGAGATTTTCTCTCTCAGCAAGTCTGCAGCGAAACAAAGAGAGTCAAAGACAAAATGTTTTTGATCCTATGATCACATTACATTTTGTGTGTACAATCATGATCTATTTGTACCCATACACATAAGCATGGCCCATAAATACACCTTTTTATGTCAATCTTCGTTTTGCAGTTTGGCGCAGTAGACGGATCCGTATGTTTTACTTTTTGCTCCTATTTTTCCATATTTGTGCAGAGGGATGCATTGAAGAAGAGCAGCGTTTCTTACAAACAATGCAGGGGAAAAAATCAAGGCCAAGAAATAAAAAGAAATATGAGCATTCGCTTGGCAGTAGGTAAATTAGGTACATACAAAGATTCTCTCACTACAAAAACCACTCAGTAATAATATGCACGTGTTTCATAAATTATATTATATATATGAAAATATAACACTGCAAATTTGATTTGAGAAATCAATCAGAAAAGTTTGACCTTGAACAATCAGCAACTACATATATGCTGGTGAAATGAAGATGCGCCAAGCCTTGTTTTCAATTAAAGGGAGTGCTTAAATCATGTTCCATCTGATTTCAATACTAGTCATAAAATCTAATCAGAAAGAAGAATCAGAAATTCTGGATGTCAGTGTGTCTGAGATTCTACTTCACTTCACGACAATAACAAAAGGTTTATTTAAAGAATAGATTGTTTCTGCTACGTGAACGTACTTTTGTATGTGAACGGATGGAGTTATGTAATAGAAAATGAATGACACAAATTTTATTTACTGGTCAGTATTCTGAAACAGTAAGAGAATTCCAGAATGTTTTTTTTGCAAAAAGTAACGCACTAGTGCTTTAACGTAGGGCTTTCGTTAAGGGGTGAGTATTAGATTATAAATATGCATTTTTAGCTCACAGGTAAAGTAATCAGTTCAGTGTGGAGATTGCATGCTGATTTGTGAG
>JAHZNA010001519.1:0-15603 GCA_027743935.1 Sinodicranocentrus sp. ZH6
CACTACCAAGGAAATCCTTTTCTATTCTACACGAAAGTTTTATCTTACCTCTCAATCTTATACTACAAGTCACAAAGTTTCACAAGGACTAAAGTGTGCTTAAATTACACTTAGGTGATCAGCACATCTACAATTTATATTCAAACGTTGAAGCAACAGAATTCAAATACAAGAATACCTAGTTTGCAATGGGAGGCAAATGTCTCTTGCGAACTGAGCAAATATTATGTCATGACGCATGACTTTGAGACTAGTACTATTAATACAAACATTTAGAAACATACAAGGATCCGCACACGTACGTACCTGTACTTGTGATTTCAAAGACATATCCACCACAAACTCAACAGGTAAACCTATGCTGTATTGATTAACAAATAAAGTTGCTCGAGGAGATCCACTTAATAAGTCAACTCGTCATATCAGTTCCCGTGAACTTCATCTAAATATTGAACTTTTCCTGTATCAACATATTTTTACACTATTTATTTGGATAAACTTCCAAATTACCAAATCACTTCAAGTGGTTGTGAAATTCGCAAGGAAGGAAAAGCTAAATTTGATCATTTATAAAAATATATGTTCGTATTGTTTCATTGTTTTAAAACGAATTATGAATCATGAGTTTTATCTAAATTTACTCAAATTCATTCAAAGCAGACCATAACTAGATAGCATATCTATGATTCTATCATATTACGAATCACAGCAGATCACTAACTTGACTAACTGTTCAAAACAGAGAAGAGTCGTTCATTTTAAGTTTAAATTGCGTTACCTAAATGAGAATTGTTTTCTTCTTAAAAATAGACGTTTACCCCAGAACACAGAACCGGTTATTGGAATACACCGTTTTGTTTAGTATTTAAAACCGTAGTAATACGCAATACTAATACTAGTCCGATAAAGTCTTTTGTCGGTAATTCTCAGAATATGTCCGTACGTCGTACAACGAGTAGCAATTTGCATGGGACTAGTACAAACGCAATTTTCAAACTCGGCGATTCTGTGAATTAAAGTCTAAGTTAAACTCATCCCTCAGCATAAAACTATTTACCAGCACACTCATCCCTACCCCAGTTCTGCATGGGAAGTTACTCAGTCAGCCTACCCATAAGTAATAACAATTTCAACAACATTTCGAAAAAGGTTTAAAAAATTGACATGATGTACGTACAGTATTGCACAAGATATGCTCTTTTCCAAACATTCTTGAAGCTTTATACCAACATTACCAACAATGAATACCATTCGTAATCATAACAATCAGTTTAATCAGTCAATGTGTAATAAGTACTCAAATTCCGAAATAAAAAAGTGCTCAATTTTTAAATCAAGAGGACAACCCATACAAGGTATACTATACACTACGAGGATCAAAATTAGTGGAGTTTCAAACCATAAAACTTACACTGAAAATTGGTAAGCCGTTTTCAAACAAAATTAGATGTATTTTCTTGAAGCCAGGTAAGCACTGCACACACCATAACATTTTCTCGTCTCAATCTCCTTCATTTTTGTGCACTGCACTCACTCCACACTCTCGAAAACTGACAACAATAACGGCAACCAGTTGAATGAAATACAATACAACAATGCAAGGAAGGGAAAGGAAATAAAACTACAGCTTGAAAGAAAGAAGAGCTATGTGCTGCTCATTGAAAAGAAACATTTTTCACAATTCAACGACATGCACACAACGTAAAGTTTATCCACAAAACCCCACGATGTTATTCAAAAACACCTTCTCATCTTTGCAGCTTTCCTTAAGTTTCTTGAACATCTGCTAAGCAGACGATGAACGAAGGGGTTGCCTACTAATGCACACAGTTTGTTGTAATCTGCTATACACATCTGCGTCTCTCCGAGGTTATACCTTGCGCTATGCATATCCATATATTGATGATCTCAATGCGTGTTTAGTTGTGTACTATTTACTTTATCCGTTGAGAGAAATGTGATGTAGCTCACAAGTATACGCTGTAAAAAATCATGCTTTTCATTCACATTACTGAAGTACGTAGTCGCTCGCACACATCCTACATCTAGTTCATAGGGAATCAGCAAGACGTCCTATGACCAATGCATGTACAGATAGATGAGCTAAAACACGCTGATTCACACTTGTACTTTTTAGCGTAGTTAATGTTAAAAAGAGTTATGCACGTATGCATGCATAATGCGTCCGTATATTATGTATCGCATTTTGTTTCAACGAATAACGCAGTAAGTCAGCCATCTGGTATCTTTGAGATTTACCTTAATGCACATCGGGATTAAGTGTTTGTTTCAGTATGAAATGGGATTTGTAGATGGTAGCGCAAGTTAAGATCCATGAGATACATACGTTGCACTGCTTGAAATTCCTGAAAACTCGCGATGTAAAACTTGTATTGCGAAACCTAATAAATCGAATAAACGCAGCAAAAGTAGAATGTTTCCAGATTATTTTACGAAAACATTAGAGTTATTGTTAATTTTCATGTATTATGTTTATGTTATCGTTATCGTTTGGGCACGCATGCGTTATTATTTACAAGTAAAATAGACACCAAGATCATCACATTTAATTTAATGATGTAAATAGCGATTGGAACGAGAATGATTTATTGGTCTTTGCAAGTGAAAAACCGAAATTAATGAGTCTAAGCAATGACTCGTAATCGTAAGTAAGTCTAAATTTTCGTACGCGTACACGCCCCGTCATCGAAAAGGATTCTTGCTAATTGTCCTTACTTTGGCCTGCCCGCCTGCCTGTTCTTCTTGGATTCTTATCTACGACTACATCCTTCCTATTTCCATTTTGCATGATTTAGCTGAATTGAATAAATCGTCGTCGTAAAATTTGTCATCAATCAAAGAGGTACTGACAACGAAATAAAGAAGTTAATGGAGAGCAAAAGTCTGTTATGAAGAAACTGCTGGTAGGGATTTCAACTGCTAGTTTCTAAGTAATATAGTTCCAAGTTCCAACCATTCAGTAAAATCATTTACATTCCATTGTGAATTTGGGAAACAATGTGAATTCAGGTCAGAAGTTCCTGCTGTCATCACCGATTTCTACTCCGAACATCCCGAAAACACCAAGCGTGGTGAACATGTTAATCGAATATCGATACAAAGAGAGACATCATCTCTCTCTTTGTTTTATGTAAACGAAATATTGCATAAATGAAGCGGAAAACCACTTATCAAGGAGGGTAAAACTAAATAAAATTTTGCATTTAATCCAGAAACATTAACAGTAAATGGTGATATGTGATTTAATATGCTGACATTTACTATTTCATGAGCATATTACTTACATATTACATATTAATTACCTATCATGTCTCATGTCCATTTATAAGGGTATAGTAAAGCAGGATAAAAGAATATATAAACAATTTGTTCCAACTGCATAAACTGGAATGCTGGAAGTTGATGCATTACTACAAATTACTCATAATATATAGAGTACACACAGTAGTCATCATTCCATTTGGATTTGATCTACAATGGTGGACGGATGTAAGCCGCATAATTGCTAATACATGTGCTCACACATATTTTTAAAACAATGACAAATAGCAACTAATACATATTTGAAGAATTACCAAAGTGCCAACGTCATACATGTTTAGTCCGGAGTTATAGAAATTTTTACAGAAGTGCAAAGGATGCATAAATTTAAATATTCAGATAAATCTTTTTAAATTGAATGCATAAAATAAAACTACGATATCGTTTTCCTCGCGCATCGTATTCATACAACTTTGAGACATATACACATACCAACGTCTTCATATCTACCTTCGCTCCCTAACAAAATTAACTTAATAATTACGATGAGAACTTGAACCAGAACCTTCAGATTGAACGAAACAGAGGACGGTATCGGGAGACATACTTAGGTATATAGTGCACAACTGCAGCATCCATGTCCATACGCAAAATTCAATGAAACTTTCATGCTAAAAAAATCTCAGAGCCACTACTATTCTCCATTCAAGCTTAACAACAATAACACGCGCTGTGATAGTGCTGAATAATTTGCAAGTTAATGAAGCAGGGGATATTGTGTGGGATCCCACAACACACCTTTAATACCATAAATAACCTGTTATATGAGCATTATTAAATTATACTTTGCTTCCCTTGCTATTTCCCTTCGTCTTGTCATTGCAATGCAACTCTCTGCCTACCTAATGATTTTTTATGCATTGGAATTTTATGCAAAACATGCAATTCATCCTCATGTAACATTCATTCACGGCCTTCTCATAAGAAGCACAGACAAACAACCAACGATGACGACGGAGAGCATAACCACTCGGAGTCGCGACTTTTGCTTCTTTAATGCATACCTGCACGGATGCAGAATAGTTACTTTAGCTTACCTCTCTGAATGGAGTTTTAAGATTAGATGTTTATACTGGGAGGAGTAAAAATTCTGTTGTCTGCTATTATCATTCCAGCTCACTCTCAGCATTTCAGCATATCACTACTCCCTCGCTGTAGCCAAAAATCTAATCATGAATAATAGACCGATGCGATGCAGACTGGATTTCTCTGTGAAAATGCGTTTTGTGGGGTTATGTGACTTATACAACTATTCACTGCAGAATGTCTTCCTTTCCCAAGTTGGTATGTGTTTTGAAGACAACATCTATAAACATGGTTTTTAGCTTTGCAACATTTTTTCGAGATATGTAATCATATTTTCCCTTTTCATACATAATCCCAGTAAAAATACCATCGATTATTTTATGGCCACTTTTCAAGCTTTAAGTGCTTTTTGCACACTGAATGCGATAGAATGTTGGATATATGTTGCTTTAGTTGTTGATAATGATGATGAAGTGTCTACGGTACCATCATTATTGTAAGATCTCTAGGTATACAGAGAACCAACAATTCCATTCAGAAGAATACATCACCAAAAGCGAAAAAGGTAATATCGTGGATAACAAAAAAATACATGCATGCAAGCCACGATCTAAGACCTCTTCTCAACAGTGTGTAAGGCACATAAGCGCGGCACGAGTTACACTCATATATGGTCTGTATCCCCGTGAGTCAGGAATCTTTCGTAGAAGAGAAGCAGTCTATATAGACATAGACTAGAGTGCACCGTGTACATATCATTATTACTACACGTTAGTGCATTACGTAGCCAGTTCGTGTAGTAGGGAAACAGTCATTTTTCCTTGTTGCTTTATTACCTACACATTACATGATGAGCGAGCGTTGCTGCTGCTCTTGATATCCATGAAAATTCAAGTATTTCAGAGTCATAGCTCTCAGTTTTGGGCTCAGAGTCCATCCACTGGTATCGCTGTCTGACTGCTCAATGCTGTCAGTTAAAGTTGTGGAAAAGGAAACAACTTACTGACAGTGACAAACGGAGACAAGGCTTTTCTGCATTTTTCTAAATTGTGATTTTTAACATCAGCACATCAGCAGAAAGTATTTGAAAAATATTCATAACAGTGAAGAGAGGTGAAAACCGAATTAACTCTGCTCTCATCAGCATCGACTAATATTGTTCATAATCTAATCTTTGTTATTTCGAGTGAGATAGAAATAATAAACTCATGGAAAGTGTGATAAGCAGCTTAAGCATATTAACTGAAAACTGAAATTGTTTAAATCTATACCTAATATCTGTTTAAACAGATCACTGGGGCGTGTAAGTAGCAAAGTGTGAAGTTTCATGGTGTTATGAAGTGGCTGGTGGGTCTCTGAATTTGTTTATTTTGAATTTCGGAGTTAATACAGTTTTCTAAACGGACATAATGGCACTGCATGACAATGTCGGCGTTGGGGACTTTGTTCTCCTCAACAATATAAATATGGAGAGTTTCATCAACAATCTTCAAGTCAGGTTAGTACGCGCATGAAAATACATTTGATCTGCAGTATATGAGACATCGTGTGGGGTAAACTTTTCAATTTTCTTGCAACGCTTTTAAAGAATTAGATATTATTTTTTAAAAGTATTTAAGTCCGCCGACCAATGCTTACGCAAACAATTCCTCTTGTACAAATGGATTCAAGCATGCGGAATGACTCATACGTGCTCATATGTATTTTTGGGAGTATTCTCCGGTTTTATTCAGATTTTACATAACCGCAGAGTTCTGATTAGGAAAACAATATATTCTTATCTTTGCGAATGTGTGGTTAAAGGATTTCCTTTACCACGTCACTGTCAATTTCATACTATGACAGAAACCGGGAAGTAAGTGCTGATAAGTCATATACGAGTTAGAATAAATTTTGGGTCAGTCAGTATTTGCAAATAGTACGCAAAACGGAGATAAAGTTGCAGCATTTACATTCTCTCCCATTTGATCTTTTTTTCGCATATTCTATCGAAATGACACACTCAAGGCTCTATTTCATTCTTTTGAATGATAGTTTCAATCTGAAACCTTATAAACATTACGTAAAAATCGTTGCCCCTTTTTTATGACAAGGCGTTTCCCTATTTCTGGAGGTTTTTAATCCCACATAAGATCTTGATATAGTACATGCCGCTATAAAAGTGATGTGATGAGCACTACTCACAGCCTATTATACATGTCCTAAAGCAATGCACATAGTCTTATGCAGTTGGCGTATTAACGTTGTATTATTTCTTTCGGAAGACAAAAAAGCTAGCTTTTCTCTCGCCCTGCCTATCCTTTGTCTTTCGATTTCGTGACAGAATCGCAGCGTTTTTTCTTTCAAGGTTTTTCCTCAGTGGCTACTAAATGCTGTATTAATGTGCACGTCAATACTCTCAGCATTATTATTCAACCTTCCGGTTTTGTTTTGCTTTTCTTAAAGTTACGTCAAGGTCTTGAGCCATGTTTGACCCACCTACTTTTCTATGCATTAAATGAATTTCATTAAAGACTTTGTGCACTTGTCGGACTTCTATGGATGTATGTCTTTGACTCACTCACTACATATATACATCGTATCGTATAAGTAGCACAAAGTCTCCCGTCACAAATTGTATTTCCATTAAGTAAGTCAGACTACACGAAACTTGCGGAACATTTCGTTTTGCACCTCCTTTGTCTCATTACATGAGAACCTGAATATTATGTACTAAGTTTCTGAAATAAACATTTTACTCCTTGCTAATTCAAAGCATGCTTATGGAGTAACAATAGCACGGTGCTGAGCTCACGTAGAACATAACTCGTGTTTAGCTCATCTTAAATTTAAACGAGCAATATAGTGTTCTAAAAGAATAAACTTGAACTTCCTCTTCATGCTCGCGAATAGGTTCTCCTTTTGATTTTCATGCAAAATATGCAAAGCTACAATATCTGTTCTTCACGGTGTCAGCTCATGTTAGCAAATTTGATTAACTCTGGTTATGAGCTAAGGTACTAATTGTACATAGTACATTTATCTAACAACATCGTAAAGATGATGCTGGCAGTGATATAACAGACAAAGCTGCAATAAAATTTTATGCATATGATATCGTTCCGTTTAGCACATTTTGTACGGATTGAAATTTTCACATGGCGTTTTTAGCAGCAAGTTCCGAGGAAAATTTACTAATTCGGAGGGAAACTAATCGAAGTACAACAAGATCCTACAGTGCATGAAAAATGTTTTTGTAGACTTGTTACTCTTCATTACTGCATGCAAGAAAGATACAACCAAAACTGTGAAGGAACGAAGAAATATAATATTGCCGTAGGGTTTTTATAGAAAAAGAAAAGTTGTAACGGCTATCAAAATCCTTTTTAAGGGATGCAAGCAAGACCATGGAGTTCTTTGTTCCTTTTTAGATACGGTCTAAACCTACTATTTTTTAAGACATACAGGAATACACATGAGAAACGCAAGTTGTCTGTTGCGGTATGTATTGTGTTTTAAAACGCAGTCCTCTATAAACTTACCCCCATATACACATTATTATTTGCCGTCCATAGTTCCACTCCATACCATGTGCATACACTGTGGGTCTATCTACATGATTCAAAAGAGATGACAATCCCACAAGAAAAAAAATGAGCGGAAACTACCAGAAGATAATGAAATGAATATAGTAGCATGAATGAATCCACATGCTCACACTGGGTATCATACCAGCTAAACCTCATAATCCGCAGACAAGGCAACACGAGGGTGAAAAACCTTAGAAATAGTTTATACTTTGAACTACAAGTAGACATGAAACCTATCATCAATTTTTCAATGTTGGTATAGTTCATAGACAAGTGAGCACAATATAATATTTCGTTGTATCACCAAGCTCAAGCTCTCTCATAAATAAACATTTGCAAATATGATTTCGATTTGCATACTATTTGGTATGTCATTACCGGATCATGGCTCGGGGCATGAAATGAATGCATACAACTATCGACTCTGGCATCTCATCCTCATTCCTAACTAGGAAATCTGCAGCAATGATCAAGAAGGCAAAACAGTTTTCCGCCTTGGGTAAATATGTGATTAATATAGTTTCAAGTGCAAATATTATTTTCCGAAACGGAAGTTGATGGAAAATCCATTATGACTAAAGTGTACATGCAATGGGCTGGAAAACCAATGAATAAAAATGGTAACACGAAAATTTAAGCTTATTATAAATGCCTACATCATCATTTAGCTTGGTTGGCAAATTTTTATGAGGAAATTGCAAACACATGTATGCAAAGTAAATAAATTGAGTTTACTTTGCTTACAGCTTACTTACAACATTCAGCTGTCTTGTACTCCACTCCACACACATACGCACATTGCAATATTGTTATTATATTAATATTGTAGTTAATGATGATGAAAGTACTGATAAAAGAACATACAGCATGTTTTCGGCGGTGATTCACTTGGCTGAGCTGTCTCCCAGTCTGTCTGATTGTCATATATGTAAATTTTGCAATGTATGGAGTAAGCGTGTGTGTATTCAGGGAAGGAGCACAAAATATTCTGCGAAAGGCATGCCATTCTTTGTACAACTTACCGGTCATCCTTGCATCGCTCACGTAGTTATACTTGCACTATTTCTGTTATTATTGGCTGTGCATCTTATACCTGTTTGATGATGATGAGCATTATTTTGAAGGAGCAAAAAATTTAAAGCTAAGTAAGCTACATCACTAGAATTTTGCATCTGTTCCGTATCATTTGATGAGATGAGCATGAAGTAATATGTTGGATGATGAGTCATGAATCGCTCACTCTAGTACGTTAGTAGCCCTTCAACATTTTGCCACCACCTACGACGACCAAATGTATCATCGCAATATCCCTGCTGTCTTGTAAGGTTGACTCATCCAATATCCTCAAGCAGCATAGCAACTACTAGCAATAAGTTTGGGGAAGATGATGGCGAGGGTTCTAAAAGTGGGCTTGTGGGTTGGTTGGTGTTGGTGGTGCGTCTACGAATTACACTTCGGAAACTTGCGAAAAGTTGCAGGTCTCTTGAATATTTTTCTTACTTGCAAAAAAGCCACTTCCCCTTCTTGAATAAATTTTGACCAACTGTATCCTTAGTGCATCAAGAGGTATATCAGTACGAGTATAACAAAGTGGACGTACTTTATCCGTCCACTTTTTGCAATATGCACACAAACCATAAACATGTAATTTTTATTTACATACAGGATCAAGTACGTGTACAATGTGGTTTCTGCTTTCTGTTTCTAGCACTAACTTAAGCATTGCGTCATAGATGTGGACAAACCTATTTCTCTTCGTGACTTCATGTTTTTTTGCTAAATACAGAATACAACTTTCAGCGAGATTAAGAGGTTTAGCGCTGATTTAACAGAACCGGTTGCATCACTCGTCAGCACTGCAAATAAATGGTGTATGAATAAACCAGGTTTTAAAAATTACATGGTGTGTGTGTCAGCTTGATGTGAAGTACTGAATCATCATACATTATGTATTTTAAAAATTACACTGATTTGCAAGGGTTGCTAATTATTGCATACCAGAGATTTTATGGAAAGTAAAATGCATGAACTTACAACACAAAATTAGCTTCTCCACCATTTACAACTGTAACAGCATGATGGTTTTCTTTTTTGTACCAGGTAAAGTATTACTTTGCCTGAGAACTAGATACGAAAATGCAGCCAACATTTTTTGCTGAATTACTGGAACAAGATTTATAGACGCATACTGCAGACATTCTTGAGAACGCTGTTGCTGTAGATAAAACAATGAAAGCATCCATGTTGTATATGGCATGAATCGCATGCAAACTGACAGTGAATAATTCTAGTTGGGGTTTCTCTCAGCGATCTGTTTGCATTCCAGTCGTATTCACATCCATACTAAATTTTTAAAAACCATATAACATTATAATGTCCTTTATAAAAACGAAGGAAACAAGCGCGTGAAACTATTGCACTAAGAAAGAAGGAGGCAGTTTGACGGAATAAAAAGTGTCTCCAGAAAACAGATACCTAGTTAGTTTTTTCAGCTCCAGGAGGTTTCTTGCTGTTTTTACTTAGATGACATGACATGTGGAGCTTATTTTGGGAATTGTAAATAGGCATATGTGCACACGTTAAGATTTCACGGTCTGTCTCATAACTTCACGTTTGTGTGCTTTTGCCTCAGACACATCCGTTTTACTTTCGTGCAATGATAATATGCTACGCAGCACGGTTACCATCATAAATAGAGTTATTTGAACAGGAGTATCAGTAAACAAAATCTCAGAGGATTTTTTTGTGCTACTGACTCTGGGGAGCTCGTGCGTACTGCGTAATCAGTAATTACAGCTTAAATGGTAGAATTATGGTGTCGGTGAAAGATGAACTGTTTTGATGATTCAAAAAGATATCTTTTTGGAATGTTGATGTACCCACTATGCCAAAATATGTTTGCGCTACAAGCTAACAACTGCACTGATGATGATGAGGAGGATTCTTCAGCAAGATTCCCCAAAATTATCTCCTCTAACCTTTATACATTATTATCATTTTGCTTAATATACAGTTCAAAGATGGTATGATATATACCTAAGTATATAAAAAAAACTATGATGTAATGTTGTTTCCAAACAGATTCAAAGCTGGACGTATTTACACATATATTGGAGAAGTATGTGTATCTGTCAACCCCTACAAAACTATGCCAATCTATGGAAGCGACAAAGTTAATGAATACAAAGGTAAGTTTCCACAATCATTACAAAATAGTGTATTATATGCTTACTCGCGTTTCATCAAATCTCTAACTTCACATGTGACTTGATTACAAAATGCAAAAGTCTGATTATATTTCAACTACACTACATGTAAAATTAATGACATTATGTTTCTATCTGTGTCAAATTCACTGAGGTATCAAGGTTATTTGAAGATAAAAAATGGTTCATGACTATAAGAGACGCGTAACAGCATTATTCATTCAATAATATCACTTTTACTGATGGATGCGGGTGCTTTGTACTCGCTAGACTTACCACAGCAGTGAGCAGCAGATGATAAAAGGATGAAATATTTCGCATTTTATTGCATCCATCCCACCCCCATCATCATCGACAATATCAGCAATCATGCGTCTTTTAAATGACAAAAAGAGAGATAAAGCATGAAAGCTTTCTGTGAGCTGCCCATTTCTCATTTTTTAAAAACCTCTCAGAACAATGCAAAGCACAATGGAAAATGTAATATACGAAGCGAAATGTCTAGTCTTTTGATTATATGATGGCCAATGTCCTCCTAGGCTGAGACCAAACTTTAAAAAAATCTTTGATATATTGCCACAAGCAAACAATACCGTTCATAATTGTACAGTACGGGTTCACAAGCCCCCGGACCATTTATCTTTCGCATATCCACATTAGCAAGTTGTATGAAAGGATAGACTGTATTCAAAAAGTAACAATTTGCGAAGCATTTGGGATTGTGGTCAGAATTACATGGGCAGGGCATAGGTAGTTGTTATCCTCAGATAAAGTGCATCCCACGTTAATGCATGCAAAGAAAGACATGTGCATTTTATGAATGAAATACCAAGCAATTTCAAGGCTTGTAAATTTTCCTTCGTTAAAAATACTAGGAAGTTTCAGCGTATGAAAAGAAGAAAATTAAATAATTACAATACTAGAGTCTCGTTTTATCATCTGAAATCAACTTTATCAAAGGCTGACATATCCTGTTCTTTAGAATTATAGAGAGGAAGCAAGCTTACACCATTGAAACTGATATTTGTACAATTTATTACCGTAGTTTTTTATTTAAAAATATATTTTAGCTGTAAATCATGACAAAACGCCAGAAGTCCGATAATAAAATAGAGTATATAGGATTCTAATGTATACTTAATGCTTTCAGTTTATACTGATAGCATTTAAATCGACAAGATGATTTTATTAAACTAGTTCCGTTAGTCAGAAAGGACAGTGGGTCTGTCGATGTGTAAGGAATCACAAGTAGCACAGAAAGATAAAATTTGTAAAGACTTTTATTTACCATGCAAGTGGTTCATCCACTCGTTCTATTTTAAACACTAATCAACAAAGACGTGCAGGTGCAACTGCATTTTCGTCAATGTACCTGCGGGCTATGTTTACAAACATATCGATAAAATACATGCTTACGGTGGTTCAATAGGACACACAAACACTGCTTCCTAGTTGAGAAACATTAAAAACATTAACGTTTCATATTATGAAGATCCTGCTCAACACACTAGACATTTTAATAGTGCAAAATTTGAAAGAAGCATACAAGCTATACAATAGTATTAAAATGAACTACATCTAGGTTCCTACATTTAACTATTGATGACATGACGCTCTTGCTAATCACTCGCCTTCATTGAAAGAAAATAACAAACCTTTTTGTGCCATTTCATCGATTTAGGTAATCGGTTTTCAAAAGATAAAAGCTACGAGATAAGTTTGATGATATTTGGTAATATCGAGTCGAAAATTGCATATTTTTCAAAAGGTGGATTATATTTTACTCTTACTCACGACTGCATCAAGGATACTGGTTTTACATAAGCAAATTTTAATCACTCTTAAATCAGTCACTATCCACCTACTTTCAATCTTCTGTAGAAAGGGAAAGGAGTACATTGAGGGACCACAACAAAACGAAATCGTATAACAACAAGGTGATTCGCTCCAAGGCTTAACTTTACTTTCTTTCATTTTTGTACGATGGTGAATTAAAGATTTGCTTGTTTGAAGTTGAATGAAATAGAATAGAGGAATCATGCGCATTTATGTAAATGCACTCTTCCACGCATAGTCTTAGTTGAAATAAATCGCATTACACTACTGCACCGATAATACGTACACGGTATCGAATCAAAAATAAATAGATATGGAATTTAATGTTTGCGCTTTGATTTAAATAAATGACTTGAGTTTCGTAATTTTTAAGCTGAGCTTAATGTACTGAGATGTTCAGTTCACCAGATGAAAAATACCATCTGGTACTTCCACCAAGTTAAAAAAAAAGGGTTTGAGAATAATGCATGTTAGTAACGGGAATTCATGTATGTTTACTTATACATAATATTTTAAGAAAATGTGACCACACGACCACATATTATGAATCTAAGTATATGCTGAAAAAGATAATTAGCCTTGTTATGGAATACGGTAGTTGCAAACGTCAAAATTGATAGCAAGTTTTGAGATGATTGCATACAAACAAGCATCTTTCAAGTAGATCACAATTTTGAAAAAAGCGTGGCATATAAACAGTTGAATACAAATTGTTAAGTGTTTTTATCTGTTACTGCTCGAATGTTAACATGATGTGATCACACTGTTTGGTTATTTTTACAGCTTCTATTTGGTTGCAGCGATGCTGAGCTAAGACAAAGAAATTTAACGAGATCCCCAGAATCCTACTTTTATTCCAAGCAAGGAGGCATCTCACGCGTAAATGGGATCAATGATCAAAGCGATTTTAAGGCAGTGAACTCAGCTCTCAAGTTGTTGGGGCTTCAGGAGAGTGAAATTACAACTACATGGGATCAAGTAAGCCTTTCTCTTGATTATGTACAAACACACAAGCGCGGCGATGATGTGGTCAAGCATTAAATCTCCACAAATTATATTTTGTCTCTTTTTTAAGCATGGAAAAGAAATGCGTTCATTACTTACAATCTGTGTTGTTACTTTCATTTTTATATATTGTTACCAAAACGTAGCATGTTTACACTCTTGTATGTAATTTGTGGATCTAGATTGCGGCTATCTTACATCTTGGCAACATAGCAATCACAGCAGATGGGGAATCTGCCAAAATTTCATCTTCTTCAAAATCCTCTTCAGATTTTGTTGCGAAGCTCCTTCAAGTCAATCCTTCTGACATGTCACAAGCCATTTGCGAACGGGCCATAGCTGCTGGTGGTCAAGTGGTCAAAAAGAATTTGACGTCGGATCAAGCAGTTTATGCAAGAGATGCACTTGCAAAGGCATTATATGAGAGACTATTCAATTGGCTTGTGCAACGAATTAATCAAGCAGTAAAGCCTATGGATTTACAAGGCTATAAGGGAACTGTCATTGGGGTTTTGGACATTTACGGATTCGAAATTCTCGAAACAAATAGTTTCGAGCAGTTTTGTATCAACTACTGCAATGAAAAACTCCAACAACTTTTCATCGGTAGGTATTATTAATAGTTGTTTTATTTAGATTTGTGACAGGCTGTGATGTTTCCGTTGTAACAGATTGAGAGGGTGCTTATTTACTGAACTGACTGACTGAGAATTACTAGACTTACACATTAACTTAAAAATTATGAAACTTTCATATGTAGCACATTCGAGTGGAGTCTAAGATTACTCACTGAGTGTGGTTGTTCGAAAATATTTTAGAAATCTAGTCTACAACTATAGTATAGTGCGATATGGGAAACCGTAACAGCATATATATTGCTGAAAATACTTATGACAAACAATCTACGATTCGCGATATCACTGAGTTTTTCTCCCACAAGCAGTATCAACCTGCATGGATTCGAAAGTCACGGTCATTCGGGCAAGAGACCACATTAAACAGCAAGCTATTCCTCAACAGTACTATGATTTCTCGACTTCCTTCTAAAGTCAGAAATAGTCAATCATGGTATAGTGGTGCTATAACGTCAGAATCCTTCCATCAAAGATACAATACCTGCCCGGAAAATCCTGTTGCAATTTTTGAAAATCCCGAATACCATATTGATGAAATACCTGTAGCTTTGGAACATGCAAAGTGTGTGAAAAGCGCCAGAAGTTTAGGTCGAAATCCTTCCGGTGTAAAACAAAATGTTTTACTAACTCCAGAGGATTATGGAATAATGCTTAGATTCATAACTTAATATTGATATATTTCCTTCCGCTGAAGTGTAAATTGTTATTTATTAAAACTTTCATAAAATACATTACATATTGAGCTAAATTCACTGACTTAAACTAGCACAATATATTCACATTTTCATCAAGTGTTAGTCAACAAAAGTTTACTGGAAAACAAAGAGCAAGGATTGCATAGAACAAATTATGACAACAGTTTTTTTCTACTGTAATTAAGTAAAGCACTTTGACATTGACATCCCTTTAATTATGCACTGACTGTATTTTTTTATTCTCAAACTAAACTGGTCGTTTTTACACAGAATTGGTGTTGAAGCAAGA
>JAHZNA010001520.1:0-14933 GCA_027743935.1 Sinodicranocentrus sp. ZH6
AACGGTATTGTATGGTGTTTAATGATGGTTGACGGTTTTGTGCATAGCCACCCCCTAATTTTAGACAATTTATCTAGAACCGGTAGAACTCCTAGAAATCCTCATTAGATATGTACATAAAACACTGTAATTTTTTGTGTTCTTTTGTTATCAATCAATCAAATGATAAACTATGTACCTTGAATCATATATATTATATGACGTTATGTTTTATTCTAGCTCAGCACTTATAGTTTCAAATAATTTTTTATTTACAAGATACGCTTGTAGTAGTTGACCAACCTTTCTGTGGCGATTCGTGATGTACCAATATATGAGTGTGTATAATGTATACAAAAATGAGTGTAATGTCGTAAAAGGAGAAATCTGAAACTTTGTAGGACGTTGTGTTAGTTAAAGCTATAGTAAAAAAGAAACTCAATCTGTTGTGTGGGCACCTTTAGAAAATCCACTGTATTGTTGACAATCCTTGACCAGTTTTAATTTTTCCGTGAGATTACCATCTGGTTTGTAAATTATAGACTAATCGTACGTACATTATAATGCATAAAAAGAACACGAGTTTAATTAAACATATATAAATGTTAAGTGTTAAGGTTCATTGGGTGTAGCGCATAAAGTCACTCAAAAAATGTACTGTATAAATGTAAGGAATATTTTAAGTAACTTTAATCATCGATGCATGTACGTACTGTCACTCTCAGGACATTGCACATTTTTTGAATTAGACAAGGAATTAATTTAAGAAAAAATGAAAACAATGTGGTCCTGCACTTGTGCCAAGTTAAGTTTTTCTCAAAGTATACACACATCATATTTTAAGATGATTTTATGATGATGATAAAAATGATATTAGATCAGTTAGATTTCAACATTATAGTTATAATGTGAATAATTTATTTTTTTGTTTTCCCTAATATATTTTAATAGGTATGAGTATAGATTTTTAGAATGGTTTAAAAAAGGAATGAGGAAAAGCAAGTCATGTTGTACAATTTATATGCCACCTTTGATTGTATATCTGAGTAAATAACTCATTTTTATTAGGAATATTAATATTGTTCTTGTTATGTTGTTACTTTGTAATTTAAAAGGAATGATGACTAGTGATTTTTTTGGACTTGATTGAGGGGTTAAGGAAGGTGTTAGAGTTTGTTGATTAATATATGATAGCCTCTTCTGATTATATTATTTTGTAAGGGACCAAGGACCAAGTTTTAGTATTTGGTTTTGCAAACGTGATATAAAAAACTAACTGCTGATTTGGCTGGTTTTTACTGACACACTAGTAAAATCTTGAGATTTAATTTGATAAGGGAGACGTAATTAGACTAAAATAACCTTTTCGTTTTGATAAAAAAGGGTAAAACGATAAAATGTACAGAGAGAGGTTGAGTTTTTGTCGAGTGATATTCTACCTTGAGGAATTACGGTAACATGATTATAAATGTATGTTTGTTCGTGTTCAAAAATTAATAAGTGTAAGCTATTGTTTACAAAAAACCAATATGTTTTAATTAATTGTTTTGATTTCAAATAAAAGGCAACAAACTTTTATGACAATTATTTCTGATTCAAGAAATAAATTCATTGCTTGGATTGATTTCCTTGTTTCATGAAAAATCTACCGCTTTATCATTTATAAAGGAAAATTAAAGTGTTTCCCATACTGTCACATTTTATCAGCATATATACTCTAGTATTGAACTAATAACAGGATAAAATTAAACTGCGAAGCCACTCTCAGATGTCCTATTCAGAAATCCTAAGAAAATATTAGATTATTTTTTGGGGAAACATTTTTCGTGGATTTTGCCGTTAAAGGAGTTAAACATTCTTTGGGTTCATTCTGTTTCCCGTTGTAAAAAATCTCCTGAAGAGGACAAATGAATTTTGTCGAAAGCTTGATATTAAAAATATTTTTACCTTATCAGCCATGAGTACCGAAAAAAATATAAATTTTGTGAAGTTCATATCAAAACCCACTCTATTTATCCTTTTCTCCAAGCTTGCAATGATGTACATACATCTTAGGATCTTTTGTAATTATTATGAAATGCACGTGCGTGGGTTTATATTACAAAAAAATCAGTGTGTCAGTCTTTATGTATTCCTCCATTCCAACAAACTCCAATGCATAGCGTATAGCATACATATGGCAATTTCGCAAAAGGGAATCTGTGAGAAGGTGAGAACCTAAACATAAGGAGGACATTTAAGACAGCATATGAGAGACTAGACTACGAAAGATTGTTGGAAACTGCGAATCTGTGAAATCATTTTGTTTTAGCGTACAAAACACTAGCCCATTATTACAGTTAATAAGATTGATAATATAACAATGAGTGAAGCTACATTTTCTGAAATTCCTTTGGATGACCCTCATAACGTCGACTATTGGAAAACGCGATGGATCGAAAACCGCATTGGTTTTCACAAATCTGCCATAAATTCTTACCTTGTCAAGAATATGAAGTTAATCACAGGACAAAATTTAACTGTAGAGCCGGTCTCTGATCCTGTCCAGTTTCAAGAAAACACAAAGAAAACATGGTTCGTCCCACTTTGCGGAAAAAGCGTTGATATACCTTATCTTTTAAGTCAGGGCTTTCAGGTTTTTGCCGTTGAAGGTGTTAAGCTTGCAATTGAATCGCTTGATCAGGAACATTCCTTGTGCTTAGTGTTCAATGAAGAAACAAGTGTGTACACTGGAGCTGACGGACTTTTAAATATCTACTTCGGAGACTTGTTTACTTGTCCAATTGAAAAGTTCGGACCTTTTGATTATGTCTGGGATAGAGGCTCTCTTATCGCGGTGGAATACCCATTTCGAGAAAAATATTCAGAAATGATGCAAAGATCCGTTAAAAAGGCCGATGGGAATTGTGAGTATTTTTATTTCTAGCATGAGTGTATTGTGTATTTTTATATTTTCTGGTAAAAATATCCCCTTCTTCAAAATTTAAATAGGGCACGACTTTAAATATTTATTGGAGGCTGTTACTTACGACAAGTCAAAGTTCGGAGGACCACCTCGAAGCGTTAGTGATGATGACCTAAAGGAGTTTTACGGATCTTGGACAAGCTTTCAGCTACTCATGGAAGACAAATTACCTGAAGATAGTAACGTTCAAAAAGCAGTTGGCGGGGAAGTTTTGACTCGGATCTTCTTAATGACTCCAAATCGCAATTTAACGCGCTAGGCGCTAAGTATATTAATTTACAAGTTTATAAAGTTTTTATTTGAAGGTAGTATTTATTATAATAACTTTAATACAGATAATCTATATTTTGTTCTTCCATAATAGTAGTCAAACTAGATTCGTAAAACTGAATAAATTATTTTCGTTCTCGTACAAAACCTTAAAATATAAAGCTAACGTTTTGAACTGTTAAGTGGTACTGGTTGAATTCACTAATATTTGCTGGCCGGAGAACCCTCTCGAAAGCATACGAGCCAGTTCCGAGCCCAAAATCATACTTGTCATGTTCGACATCATCCCCATTATCATCGGCCTTCTCATAGACAGTTGAAAAAGTCCCGGTGGTCTTGTCACTTGGAATGCAATTATAAATGGACTTCTTTTTGGCCGTGATAATCGCACTGCAATAATTTTCAGAAATTAAAACCATCATTTAGAACAAAATGTAATTATAAAATCGTTAAATAAATTTACCTAGTTTGGCTCCTTCACCTGATAAATTATTGTCAGAACCAAAAGAGCAGTAAATAAATACTATCAGAACACAAAAAGAAACTACCAGATATTTCCCAACGTGCCTAAATGTTAATAACCGCCACATTTCGGAAACTTGCAAGTTACAAGGGTCTGAACACAAATATACTTATGAAGTAAATGATCCTCAAATGACCTGAACTTGCTACATATGTGCTCATCATCATCGTCACACACATACTAAATAATTTATATTTTTTTACCAGTTGAAGTTACAAATCCAACCGAAATTTAACAGCCCAGTGAACCACAAACGCAAGTTCACTTGTTGCTCAGATGCTCTACTTTCTCCTTAGTGTATTTAAATAAACCGACTACTGTTCATCTTCATGAGTTAAACCTTGCACAAAAATGAACATAAGCATCGAAACAAATAATAGAAGCATCATGTCATTTCCGCGGTGTGCCTACAACAATTGACATGAAGTTATTGTTGATTGCCATCCCTAATTGTTTAGGTACGCAACGTCTAAAACGCAGCATTTGTGAGCATAACGCGTACTTCCTTTGTCACCTGTGAAAATGCGTGATATATTGAGCATGCAGATGAAAACGCGAACGAATTTTGACTGACAATACGGTAGCAGTGATAGTTTTGTCAGGTTGTCTATTAGTTTCCTGGGCATAGTAAACTTGTACTCACACAATCCAGTGAAAGTGAAATCCCAACCATTTACAAAAGAGACTCTTGATGATAACTCTTGTTTTGTTATAAAGCATTCAACCATTGAATGGGAAAATAAATGTTAAAGTTTTCACAAGTCAACCAACTCGCTTATGAAATATAAATGAGCGAATTGCATTCGATATATTTACTACTTGATTTGATATTACTTCATTTCACATTGTTGTAACGTTGTGTAAAAACTTATTTCCAGCAGGAGGTGGCTTTATCTCGATAAAATCTTTATAAACCAAATTTTCGTGCTTTTTTTCTAGTTCTTTATGCCGGAGGATTCGCAAGGACTTAAATGTTCCGTGGAGTTGACGTGTGGTCAATCTATGCTTGACTGGGAGGGACCATTTGTATTGCTTTGTACAAAAAATGAAAATTCAACTTAAATTTCCGTTTTTCAAAATTCGTTGTTTGCACAACTCTGTTTTCTAACCTGTAACTGACCTCGTCCTCGCTCGGTCTCGTTTAGCTCTTGTATTATGTAACATAAATATGCAGTTAAAAAAGCAGTCCAAAACTGAACGCAAATCCAAAATAAACTGATCCGAACCCACTGGTTTCGCCAGTCTTCTACAATCCCTTGAAGTTTGGGGACGCAACTTTTCCCCCATAAATATTTCTCATTATTAATGAAATTTGAAGGATCAGTTCCCAGTTTTCGGTATGTTGATCCTCCTGAGGGGGTTCCAACTAAGAAATTATTTTCACATGTAACTTTTTCACTACTTTTGCAACAGGAAGGTGGAATACAATTGCAAGCGGAAAGGAACCAATCTCTTTTGTCGATGATGCCACAACATTCGAGCTGCAACACACAGGAAATGGCATGATGATTAAATATGTTAATTTGTGCAATAGTTTTCATTTTAAATTGAGATTTAAGGACGTAATACCCCCGTTTGGAATTTCTCATCCCATTCATGGTCATAATCATGCACACCTCGAATCCACTGGTGATGAATGACACTGTATGACTCCCTTCGCAGAGATTTTATGAGAATTTCATTATAACCATGCACATCCGTCATCACCGCTTCCACTAAGCTGACCACTGCAAGACCCCATGGTACAATCGGGGCAATAGTTAGCTAAGTTCACAAATTTAAAACTAATAAAATCTTTTGAAAATATAGAAAGGGATATATGCATAAATGTGAAGTTGCTGACAACAAACGGTGAAACTCTTGGATAACTCAAAACTTGTGAAACCAATCCTGCAATGCCACACCCTAATAAAAGGAGTGAGCTTATCCGTAAAAGGTCTGCGCAGGAGTGGCTAGGCTTATCTATTAAGTCAATAGAAAGGAGCAAGCTTTCTCTTTCCTCAGAATCGTTTTCTGATACAACCCCAAATCCAAAAAGACCAAATATCTGCGACAAGACAAACGTGTCGATTTAAGTGAAAATCATTTAAATTCTAAAAAAAATATTAATCCTCTAAATCTTAACGTACTAAAGAGCAGCTGTGCAGGAGCATTCCCATCCAAAGTGTTTTTCGAACTTGCTCAGACGTCAGTGGAACAGGGCACAATTTACGTTCTGTGACCAAACACGGCATTTTAACGTCATGTACAACGACTACGAAACTTTATTGTAGGGGGAAAACCGAAAAGGTCTCACAATCTAATGTTACGTAAGGGGATTTTGCATAGTTTGACGTTGCCATCACTATTGTATGTATTACATAGTACGAGCTCTGAATTTTTCATTTGGTAAAGTCTTGGGTTGGATGCTAGTGAAAAAATAGAATTTTAAATGCTTGTCAAAATTCTCAAAACAGCCAACTGCACAGCAGCACAAGACAGAAAGATCTTCCCAAAAAGTACATATAACGCAAGAACACAACACAATCGCTATTTCGGCTTACTATTTCATTACTTTTAACGAAGATTTTCAAAAATGGAGTTAAAAGAGGAAACTGTTCAGGAACACCCAAAAAAGTCGCAAGATGTTTTCGAAAAGTATCTCGTTGGCACAACGTTCAGAGGAGAACATACCATGTTCAAGGTGAGTTGATCACTTGATGATGATGATCTAGTCCCAAAACTATTCCAAATGCCCGTCATTTTTTTCTCCCTAATAATTTACTACCGTAGTTCACGGACATTGTAATGGATTTAGCAAATAGTACATGGGATGCCTTACAAACTTGGCAGATGTTTTCCCTATCCTCGTAAGAAACGCTATCATCTTCTCCATAGATATTCCTCTGGTGTACCACTCATTATACGATAGTTCATTTGTTTCTCAGGTTGAATCTACTTTTGACTCCATACTATCACACTATACCAAACAGTAACATTCCAATTGTTCATTCTGTCGCATTTCGATTACCTCCTGCCCCTCTAAACTCACCTCATTGCGTGTTCAAGATACATATGAGTAACATTAGCGAGATGAAAGGTTACTGGTCCATTTTTAACAAGCCACCGAAAGGCTGGACAAAACATTTACATCACAGGGTTAACTGTGTCAACTGTGGAATGTCGGAATTCAAAGACGGTCATTTCGTGGACAGTCCTGATGTCACCGCACAAATTTGGGCGAAGAAATTCAACTACACTTCGTCGACCGCGCATAGGATACCTCTGACTTGTAACTCGATCAAAGATATGACTCTTTTCGACATCTCGCCGACGTCAGGCTGCCTCAAGGGAAAAGACTCTGATGTGATCACTATCAAGTATTTCTATACTTGGATAGGGCATCACGAAATGTCAATCCTGTTAAGAATTTTTCCAGCCATTTTTGTTTGGATTGACGTACGAGGAAATACTTTGGATTTGAATCAGCCTCATATTCAGCTCATGCATGAAAAGAATTTTAAGCTTCATCCAATATGCTTGTCAGATCTGGATCCTCCTATCCAGGTACCTAAATTCTGCAAAATTATGATTGACGTTGTAATTTGATTTAATCTTCACATTCATAGATGTTTCACGTTTACAATGGAGGAAACTCGGTTGCCTCCTTCACAGTGGATTTGGAACCATTTGAGAAGCTCAAAGATGAAAACTTTGGCCATTCAGTGATAAGCTGTTTAACTGCAAAGGGTGAAGTTCCTCCTAGAAGTTGGTTCCCGATTAAAATTAAATTCTCGCCATTGGAATTCACACCATATTCGGTAAAAGAAAAGTTTTAAACCCCTTTCACGAGATGCTCCTATTGACAACTCCATCACTTTTTCTTCAGGTTCCTCTAAAAATTTACCCAAGCTATGACAAAGTACCTTTGCTATCAATGGTTAGTGGAAATGCATCCATAAATCCTGTCGTTAGTCTCCGACCGACAGCTACAGTTGGAACTATTCGGAAGTTTGCATTATTTGCTCACGGAGTTCCAGTCACTATGAGTCCTTCCCATGTCTGTATCAATCATTTAATCCCCACTGGTCATTCCGTCACGCGAATAGTATTTCTTACGAATTACCACGTAAGAAATACCATGAAATATTCTTGGCAGAATTTGTCAATTGAAGGAGGTGGCATGATCTCTTTTCATCCGAATTGTGGAAGGTTAGCTCCAAAAGAGGAAGTCTCCTGTAAAATTAAAATCAAAGCTGGAAACACCACAGCAGTTTTTTCAGAAATGATAGTTTGCACTATTGAAGATGAAACTGCAAATGTGATTTATGAATTTGTGTTGAGTCAGTGGAGAGACTATATGAAAAATAAGCAGTTGAGAGATAATGAGCCATCCAGTCCTGAGGTTCCCAAATAAATGTAGTATTACTGCATGGTAATTTTTTTGAATAATATCTAAGCACTTTTTTATTAGGTCACTCACAAACCTGAGAAACCAGAAACATGCAATCGACTTTTGGCAGTTTCCTTGTATATTGGAAGTACATTTGGACAATACGATACTCTCCAGAGCAAGTAAATAGCTGTATTATTTCCCCCAAATAAATAAAAATTATGGCGTTTCGATGTACTGCATGATTCATTGATTTATTATTGTAATCAGGGAAAAATCTAGAATGAGCTTTGTCGACCCGTTGAAACGTGAACATGGACAAAGCCCCTGTGAAGACACGTTTTTGCCGTTTACTCATACAGGGTCGGAATTATGTCAGAGCCTTTTGGCTGATATAATTTGGTACGTAATTAGCTTTTTGGTTGCTGTGTATTTACACCTAAATATTGTTTTTCTTTTTGATTATAGGGATGTCATTCAGGCACCAAGCTTCCCATCCTTCACCCGCATTGTTACGAAAAGGAAAGCTCCTTTGTTTGAAGAATATGCAGAGGCAGAAGCAGCTAATGAAGGTGAGAATTCACCGAGTGACTGTCAAGATTGCGTATTTCCAATACAAAGTACGTCGGAAGTAATGGAGAAAGCTATTTTCAACATAATGCATGAAATGGCAGAGCGTTATGCTCACACTGGAACGCGCGCAAAATGGGCAGAACTTCCTGCAGTTCAACCAAAAGCTTTGATTGATGTTGAAAAGCACAAGAAGCAGTTTCAATTGTAGTTAATTAAAGATCAATGTCAAGTTCTTATTTTGGCGAAAAATTCAGTACCACGCGTAGTTGGTCAAACTGCATAATATATATATTTACTTACGTTACTTACTTATTATCAACCCTTTTTTGAATAAAACATACAAAATAAATCACGGTTGATTACTTTATTAATTTAAATACATATAGTTTTGTGTACATGACCCATATTGACGACAAAATAAATTATATAGAATACTCACGTACATCTGAACTGTTCTTCAGTGACCATTTTCTCAACTATTTCTTTTTCGAACCAAACACAATTTTCCCTGATGACCTTGCATTCGCACCCCCTGCTGATTTGCCAATAACACCAGGAAATAATCCTGGAAGAATTCCTGAAGCGGCTACGCCGCCACCAGGAGGTAAAATAAATTGTCCACCAGCAGCTCCGCCAAGTCCAAGCCCCCCACCTGGAAATCCGATTCCACCCAATCCACCCCCTATACCAAACTGACCTCCTATCCCTGCAGCACCTCCAGGAAACGCAACCCCTCCAACAGGAGATTGAAGGGCTCCAGTTGCTCCTCCAAACGCACCTGCAATCCCTCCAGCAACAGGAAATTGTTGTGCGATCCCTCCAGTAATAGGAAATTGTTGGGCAATCCCTCCAGTAATAGGAAATGGTTGTGCAATTCCTCCAACTACTGGACGATTTGACAACGCATTTGCAAGGCTAAGAAGAATGGAATTATTGTTGACATTGAGGGAACTTGCAAGTAGAGCATTGATAAAGAGTTGATTCGGTGACAGTGGTGGTGGTTGGAGGAAGTTGGACAATTAGTGATGGTCTGAGGAAACCGTAATTTAGTACCCCGGTGCCTGTCACCGTACCTGCTGCCGCTGTGGCCGTGGCTGCTGCAGTTCCAGTTCCAGTAGGGTAGTAAAATGACCATGGCCACTTGAAAACTACCAAAAATACAAAAGTATTATCATTAATCTCTCACACACTCACACCACAAGTAAAATGTAATCTTTTGTTTCTCAAATTACAATATGCAGATGAATTTCCTGACGCTAACAGTAAAATCCAAAACCACGCCATTCTAAGTTCATATTTTTTACCAAAAACAACAACCATTTAAAAAATATTCAGAGTCAGAAAGGTAAAAGTGCTTTCCTTCTGAAGTGGCCTGGGAATGTGATGCAAAAATGTGAAATGCACTAGATTAAACTATTTTGCATCAATTTCATAATATATGGTTAATCAGTTACAGGAAAGTTCTCTCCAATGAATAAGCGTTTTCCATTTTCATTGACCCCAATGACGTTTGTGCGTTACTGTACGCTTGCATTTTTTAAATCCCAAAACACTCTCAATTTCTTTGATGATGCTTTTGTTGCGGTAAATATTTATGTTTGCTGCATAACAAATTCGAGGGTTGAGATCATTGTGCAACAAACTTTCAAACAATAATGATTGCAAGCGGTATATCTGCTTGTCCATCACAATCACGACACAGCAGTATTGGAAACTGTATCGATATGATTTTTTTAGAAATAAAAAACTGAATCCAGATTCAAACTGTGTTGTCATATATGAAGGCCAATTTTCTGTATTGCAATTCACGATTCAAACGGTTGCAAGACTGACCAACTTGTTAAAAAATGGCATCTCAAATTTAACCACAAACCAAAGTAAATAAATACGTTGAATATTGAATACACTCAAAAGGTCGAACAGGATATCATCAAACAGCATTGCAATTTTTGCAATACTGCATCAGCCTTTGTGTACATTCCCAATAAATGCGATAAGTTACAGCTACAGCGTAATTCGTTTAGTTGAATAATGTTACTTGTGGGCAACTTTATTTGGAATGAATGCATTAAAATGACAGATTATATTAAATTAAGAGGAAAAAATAGAGGCAGAGAAGATATTATTTGGTTAAGTCGATCCGTTCCGGTTGACAAGGTGGATATGCATGAAATTCTCGTCAATATGGCTTCCGTTTTCAACCTGTTCATAACAAAACCACAAATCCTTGTCATTTTTGCATCATGCAATCCATCATGAAAGTTCAGTGAGTAAAACAATTATTAATTTTTCATGCACGTACGTCCGTATCCGAAACTTCCTCCGTTGTTTCCTCCGTTGTTTCCTCCTTGATAACCGTTATTATTATCATATCCACCTCCTACCCCAGTGTTATATCCACCACCCCCAAAGTACCCTGGCTGCTGTTGCTGACCGCCATTATAGCCTCCACCTTGGTTGTATCCTGTGTTTCCTCCAGGTTGTTGATAACCACCACCAAATCCCCCTTGGTTAAAACCAGATTGACCTCCTTGGTTGTAGTTTTGTCCATCTTGATTGCCAGAGTATGGGTTGTAGTTTGCGCTTCCTCCGAGGGATGGTCGGAGAGCACCATATTGTCGCCTTACACGATGTCCTAAAATTTACACAATTGTCCACATAAAATGAGTTTCCTGTTGAGGGAAATGAAAATGTTCAACATTTTCCGATTCCTCACCATCGCTTGCCACGCTTATGGCGAACAAACCAGCAAGGCACAATGTAACTGCAACAATTGAATTCATTTTTTATCCGTTAACTCTTTCACAAGAAGTCTTTAGAAGAAATGTAAAAAGCAACTCTAGAAGTTTCTCTCGGATGAAGTTCGCTGAGATGAGTGATTAGTCAGCAAATATTCAGCATCTTTTTATACAAATTCTCGAGCCAGGTTCCATCCATCTCCAATAAGTTAAAGACAGCAATTCTAGAAGCTTAAACGACATGACAAGGCAAACTTCAAGCCGCATATCACGTAACATCCATTTTGGAAAATAAATCACGGTCATTCTGGATAATTTCATACATTAAATTACCATATGTGGCAGAAGATAGTAGTATCATTCCGTCTTTAAACCCTATATTAAAAGTATGCGCACGATTTTTATATACTGAAATTAACTCACGGAAAATCCATGCATAAAAAAATCACAAATCACCGTACGCATCCCTACCACTGTTTTGCGATAGCAAACGGTATGACAAAAAAAGGCTTGTTTGTTCTCAGAAAAAGTAACCATATCTAAAGAAGACGGAATAGAATATCCGTGAAAAATGAACACCTTCGTTGGAGGTTTCAGTTTGGCATCACTAGTATCACTACGCTGGACTTCAATCTTTTGCGGTTTCTGTTTCTGTGTATCGACAACTGACAATCAGTGTCGTTCGTTTGTTCGTACCGCGTTATTTTTTGCTCATTTTTGCTGCATAGATATAGATGTCCACCAAAGTTCTGTGGCGAAATCAAATACGTTGCCTTGCATTGAAATATTAGCAAAGGATTCGAGGGCGTTGAATGTATTCCCAAGCAATGTGAAGATTTTTTGATCTTCTCGTAAACTCAAGCGTAAGCGTAGGTGAGTCAGCTCTTTTTGTAGAGACGTAAAATGATTCCAGTGAATTAAAGACTCCGATTTTTTTGTCTTCAAATTATTTTATTTTCTTAGACAAAATTAAATTTCATTTTCAGGATTAGATATCTAAATATAATAACTATAAAAAAATCATTTTATTTCTAAAATCTATACATTTGATGCATGTCGAAAAATCATGCATTTAGAGTTGAAGTACTGATTCATATTCACGGCCAAATGCGGTAATATTAACCAATAACAGTTATAATTTAGTCTAAATGCCTAAAATATCCTACTATGGTCTGATACGATTAAATAACTACAATGATTAACAAAACTTGTGAACTTACTAGTAAAAAACAAAGGTATGATTATGCATTTAATATAATTGTTCACACTTTCAATCGATAAATATTTTATTGGACATTTGGCATAGGACATACGGATACGAAGAACTATAGGAGAATTTGCAAATCACGTACATGCACAATTCATCACCAACTATTTACTGGCACAAAGATTGCGGAGGTAGTACAATTGGAAGGCTATCAATAGAAAATTCCACTGCTTTAAATGCTTCAATGTCATGAATAGAAAGATCTGCTTCGTCGCTGTAAACAAATTTTTGTAGTCCCATTTGGGATTGAAGTTGCTGACCTCCTCCTTGGGCTAAGCCAAAGGCAGGTCCAGATCCACCGAATATATTCGTGGTAGGTTGCTGGATAGTACTACCGCCAAATATACTTCCANTCCCATTTGGGATTGAAGTTGCTGACCTCCTCCTTGGGCTAAGCCAAAGGCAGGTCCAGATCCACCGAATATATTCGTGGTAGGTTGCTGGATAGTACTACCGCCAAATATACTTCCACTAACAGGTACAAACCCTGACTGAGGATTTGCTGAATTAAAGCTTACAGAATCTGTTTGAGCTGGGGCTTGTTGGAACAATCCTGCAGGAGGCTGAGATGGTTGAAAAATAGGTGCGCCGGATACTGCGAGAGGTTGCTGAAAAAGACTCCCTTGTAACTGATTAGGTTGAGGCTGGACCTGCTGGAATAAACCAGTTGGTGGAGCTTGGGCTGTTGGTTGTTGAAAAAGGCTTGTTTGCTGCTGAGGCAGTTGGAAAAGTCCAGATGGCGGAGCCCCAAATGCTGACTGAGTTTGATTCGGGGTTTGTGTCGCAAATATATTTTGGGGTGCTGGTGCCTGACTTTGGAAGAGTCCTCCTCCTGCTGGCTGAGCTACCTGTGTTCCTGCAGCTCCTCCAAATGAGGAATTTCCGAAAATACTTGTTGGTTGCTGTTGGGCAGATAAACCTCCACCAAAAACACTTGCAGGCTGCTGACTAGGCGTACCACCTCCAAAAATACTTGCTTGTTGCGGCTGAGCGCCCATTGTTTGTCCTCCGAAGAGAGGTTGTTGAGTAGCACCCGTTGACACATCTTTAATGACGCGTTCCTAAAATACGTGAAAAGATTCCTGCATAGCACATGCTTGATTTATAAATAAAAACTTTTCACGTATTCTTACAAGTATAGCTCTATTTTCATAGTTGGTCTGCTGATAACTAGCTCTTAATTGATCTATCTGTTGAAGTCGATGGATAAAATCGGGAGGGACTTGTCCAAACTGTTGAAAAGCAAAACGATGTTCTTCAGGGGAAACATCCTCAAAACCTGGAACACATGGCTTACCACCTGTAGGTGCATAACAAGAGTATGGCCATATGTGACCGATCTGCCACTCCTGCATATCCTTTTTCACTTGATCACTGATGTAAATTTCAAAAAAATAAAATGATTTAAAACGATACAACCACTTATGAATGAGCTTCCGAACATTGTGAGTCACATTTATTGTAACTATTGCGAATAAACCTTACACAATAGCGTCCATGTTTTGATTTGACTTTGCAGTTAAATTTGCAACTTGTTGTTGCTGAAAGGCTGACGGAGCCTGCGATTGGTAAGTGGCTTGTGGTTGGAAAGTGTTTGGTGCCTGTTGTTGGAAAGTGTTTGGTGCCTGCTGCTGGAAATGTATTGGAGCCTGCGATTGAAAATGGCTTTGACCCTGAGGTTGGAAAGTGGCTGGTGACGGGGGTTGGAAAGTGCCTGTGGCGTGTGGGTGGAAAGCCGCTGGTGCCAAAGGTCTGTTGCCAAAAAAACCTGTGAAGGAAAAATTTGGAAACATCATAAAGCATGAGAAACAACGCTTAAGAAAGAAGTATATCACTTCGGGTAAGACTGATGGTTTATTCATACCTCCAGGCTGCTGGTTCCGTGGTTCATGGTAAAATCTACAGTTATTTCCATATCTGCAGTTACCCAGGGCAAAGAACCGACACGGGGTTAAGGACATCTTGATACCGTTTGGTTACTGCAAATCAATACACGTAAGTATAAGTATATGGTAATCACATATAACTTTTGAAAGGCCTAAACAGTGGAACTGGTGCTCAATGAAAACAAATCAACAAAGAACGACGACAGCGCTTTTCAGGTAACTAGCATCTTTATTGACTTCATTAAACAAATTGTACAATGAAAAATAGAAAATAGCCAAACTTATAAAAATGTACGAAGGGCTTTAGAATTCAGTCAAACAGGATATCAATATTCTTCTAAGCTTCAACCGTGCTCCGCC
>JAHZNA010001521.1:0-11382 GCA_027743935.1 Sinodicranocentrus sp. ZH6
TAAATGAAAGCTTGCCACACCTGCCACGTAGCAATTTTATTTCCTGGAAAGGGCCATTCATCAGAATTTCAACATTAAAATTTAAAAATGCACTAAACATCTGCCGAGCTGAATAGCTCATCAACGGTACGTGTTTGCATATTTTATATGAAGCTTGTCACCTGCATGAAAACTCAAGTGGGTGGATTAATACCTATGATTATGGAATATTTATAAAGCTTTTTATCAGAAACTATCTTGAAACAAATAGTCATAAATATTTTTATGTTCTATTCTTTATATCTCATTGTTTTCTCCATTTATACTAGGTCATGAATATTTTTTTAAATATACATAAAAATACTAAAAGTCTAAATATTTATCGGCATAGTCATCATTTTTCTCGGTCTCGTCCTCATTTTAATTCTTGGAACAGTTGGCAGTAAATTCCACAAATTGCCACGTCAAACCATCCCATTCATTACGATCATTGTTCATGCCCTCATTTTTCTCCCATTGCCATCCTTTCATTTTTCCTCCTTTCCCGAAAAAACCTGAACAAATATTCACTACCACGTACATAAATTCCTCTATATCGATTACATGCATTTTCCACGTAAGCTTACCATTATATCATTTTAGATTCAGGATGCATCCATATCTACATTACATACGTTATATATCGAAAAATATATTTTATTCTCTATATCCTTCCCATGCTTATTTTCCTTTACCTTTTTCCCTAAAACCAGTTCATTGTCTTCAGAACATCGCAATCCTCCTCGTCTATTTTCTATTACCCTCCATCCCGTCATTCCCGTCCATGATATCTAGAATCTAGTGCGTTGCATGACATGACTTCCGTGGAAAAAAATAAGTTGTTTGTTGGCCTTTTTTTCCTTAGGTATTTACCCACGCAATCCAACCTCACCAAATGGACATGTAAGAGAATAGGAGATTGAGAACAGACCAAAATGTATAGAGCGGAAGGAGAGAACCTTTTTTTCCTTAGGTATTTACCCACGCAATCCAACCTCACCAAATGGACATGTAAGAGAATAGGAGATTGAGAACAGACCAAAATGTACAGAGCGGAAGGAGAATGAAAAACGGGTTGAAAATATTATATAATTTGTTTACGTAATTTAGAACCTTACAATTTTTATTTAGTTTGCTATCAATCGGCTAAAAAGTGATAAATAAATTAAAAGAATGGAAGATGAAGTTCAGCCTGTGAGAAAAACTCCTTCGTTTAGCATCTCAATTGGGAGGAAGAGAAATTCAGAGCAATTAAATTCTGCTGGAAGGGGCAACTCTTCAAGGATATTAAGTCAAGGTGAGGAGAAGGAGCAGACCTTGATAAAGAGAGAGTTGCTTGGGGACATTGTGCCTTTACTACCAAGAAATTCAGGGCTAGGGTCATCCTTTCAAGATGAAGACTGCATTACATTGTCGTCAGATGAAGAGGTGGATGTGGAACTGGCAGAGCGGAATGAAGATCTGGTGATGGTTCCTGGAGTGAAAATTGAGGAAGAAATGGAATCTGAAGGGGAGCCAGAAATAATTGAACTTCTTCCTGAAGAGAATGAGGGGGATGAGGAGGTAGAAGAATTACCCAAGAGGAAAAGTCGGAGGAGGAAACTACCTCCGAAGAGGTTAAGTTTGGATTATTTTCTGCAGCAGAAGCAACAACAATCTAAGAGGGGGCAAGGTACTTCCGGTTAGTATAATTGAAGTATTAGTGTACAAATTAAGAATAATAAAGTTTGTCACTAAAATGTTTTGTGAATGAAAATGTACAGGGCTGCAAAACATTTGTCAGTATTGTGGAAGGAAAATGGCTTCAATGAAGGTTCTCATGGAGCACATTCAAAAGCAGCACATCCCCTCCAAACCTGGAGTACAGAGAGGAGAATTAAAGTACAAATGTTCCACTTGCGGGAAGGGGATGAATAGTGAACACAGTTTAAACATTCATCAAGGGACGCACAGCGAAGAGCGCCCTTTTTCTTGTAACCTTTGCAAGACCAAGTACAAAAGCCAGTTTTATTTAGACAACCATTTGAAGACTAAAGGTCACAAGAATGTGGAAGCCATGCAGGAGTATATTCTGGGAGGGGAAATTCCTCGAAGAAATAATGGCTGTCCATCCCCTCCCCTTCTTCCAGTGGAAACTACGAGAGCTAGAGGTCCTCGTAATGTGATTTCAACGACAGGGGCGTCACTGGGAAGAAAATTTCCAGCGAAAAAACCCAAGCCGGTAGCAGTGGTGCCTTTAGCAAACACAGGATTTCCTGAAGCTCCAGTATTTTCTCAGCAGAATGGAATCATGCCTTCGATGATGGCGCCTATGCAAATGCAGGGAGGTGCGAATCCAGTGCTTTTTTATGGATATATGATGAATCCAAATGGAGGACAAGGGAATGCATTCCCAGCAATTCAACCTACATCTTTTGTTTCACATTCTGGAATGCCTGGAATGGTCCCTCAGCAGAATATGCAGCAAATGTTTCTCCCGATTAAGGCTCCAGGGGGTCATCATCACCAATCTGGTTCAGTTACGCTGTTTACTTGTTCAGAGTGTCAAGCGCAGTTCAGCGTGGAAGCTCATTTACGCTCTCATATGAAGGAGGAACACTCGAAGGATTGTTGGAAATGTCCTAAATGTTCGGAAGTAATGTTGAATCCAACAGAGTTTGGAAAGCATTATAGTCAATGTGGCAAGTGAATTGAAGGTGGAGTGGCCTTAACATTTAAATTTTGATGCTCATACAAGTGCACTATAGATATCATTAAGAATAATTCAAGAACAAGAATTTAAGTGAGTTTGGAAGTTTGAATTGAGTTACTCATTTGATTTTAATTACTGTTGGATTTCTATTTTATGTATGTGGTAAAAGTATAATTAAGTGTTAACTATGATAATAAAATAATTTTGTAAAAACGTACGTTTAGTGTCATTGAGCAAAAAGTTATTGCAGACTCCAGGATTTGAACTGGCTGGTGAAATGGACAAACAGTAACATTACACAAATGATTCCTCTTGAAATTTTGGCTAATTGGCTTCTGTAACAAGCTCAACATTGGCAGTGCTGATAATCAGTACTTAATTAGGCACCCTCTCTGCCTCTGTTTGTCTGTCTTGAAGAATATTAGTTTTTTTTTTAAATTTCAGGGGATGAGTCCTGATCCTGAAAACACTTTGCACTTCCTCGTCAGGCGGCGTACAGCCTTTAAATTAATAATATTCAAATAGATAAAACCAAAATAACACTCATTAAATAGTTGTGAAATAAGAGCACGAGCCCGTGAAAGCTGCTTGTTAAATTATTAATTAAATTAGCTTTTTGTTATTTATAATAAGTGGCTATCCATTTATTACGTAACGCAAAAAAGCAGAATTTTCAATCCCTACCTCCACTTATATTACAAAATTTCGATCACAAAACCTTGTCCTTTGCATTTCGTAACCCGTAGGATATAATATTAATATTATTCAAGAGAAATATGAATAAACAGCTTTCTTAGAACTAATTATAACTTCGAAGATCAGAAATTACTGGAAACATAATTTAAATTATATAATTTAACTGCAGGAGCAAGACGAAAACAAGACCATGTGCTTATATTGCGTGATCCATATCTGCCTCATATTCTTAGATTTGACTTACTAACAAACAATGAGACTATGTGCTATGTACTTAACTAAAGTTTCTGCTGCTATGAACTCATTCGAAATAAAAAATATATTTTATTAACTATGGTAACATCTGCTAATAATCTTTGAAAAAGGGGGAGGGTATGATAAAACCGTGAGATATCCTACATTCAACAGTATTAAATAAATATGCGTGACATGGGGGAGATAGAGGGTGGCAAAAAGTCGATGACCTGCTTTAAAGAAACGTCAATTAAAATTAGATTTGGTCATATAATCCCATGGACCCATATAGGTCCATCCAACGATAGGTTATGCGTATACTTTCATTTTTTCTCTCTACCATTCACCCACCCTGCCACATAATTAGTTTGTATGCTTGTATCGTAAATGTTAAATGTAGTGACACTCACCGAGTGCCCACCCACCCAAACATCGACGTACTTCATCGATGAGTCCTAAAAAATTCACTATCAATTTTAAAACTAGGCATACATGATACAGATCTATCGTCTACGGATCTATAATTAGGTCTATATGGATTATGGATTTAAAACAATAAATGACTTTCTTGAGAACATTCATCCATCATCTTCATGTCATACTTTTTGTAGTCCTTTTTTAACCATTTTTCTGGACATCCTCAATCGTCTCCATTTATGGTCAATGATCAATGTAAGTCAATTAATTGTTAATTATTAAATGTCCATAATATTAAATAATTAATGGTCTACAATTTGTTAATCATTTCATTTTTCGTTCTCTCCAGTTCACCAATTCTACCTTCATCTGAAACTCAGCCTCAGAGGATTCCCGCTGAGCAAATATTCAAATTATTTGTTTACTGGTCTGCTTTAAGACATGTTGAGACGTTGATGAGAGTGCAGTGGACAGTTCAACTTCACCCAAGTCAGATGGGATTCTTGAGGAATATTTTATGTTGTTAGTAACCAACCAAATCAGCTTGGGAAGTTATTCAGTATTTAACTAACTGAGAANATCAGCTTGGGAAGTTATTCAGTATTTAACTAACTGAGAAACTGTATTTAGTAGAGAAAAAATGTTTTATTATTTTTAGAACTAGAATCCACACATTAAAAAAATACTAGTTTTACGACCCATACCTTTATCTGTTTTCGTTAAATTTTGTAATTTTGCCTAATTTTGCAATTGCCAGTAACAGTCCAGTCCGGTCAACAGCCAGTACTCCAGCCTCCAATGTCTTCGGTGGTAACTGTATGAAAACAAAAAGTACTAATAATACATATGTACAATTTACAAATTGGTTGGGGTTTAACTCATTTCATATTTATTTATTTTAGTATTTGATACATTGTACATATGTTTATCCTTCACATACAACTGATAACTGGCAACAGTTGACAGATACAATCAAATAATACCAGTCCCAGTGCAGTGTGGTCACCAATATTTCATCACTTGTTAATATTAATATATTGTTGACTGATCAGTTGTCAGTCAGTACATTCAAATAACAGTTGACAGACACAAGCAAATAATACCAGTCCCAGTGCAGTGTGGTCACCAATATTTCATCACTTGTTAATATTAATATATTGTTGACTGATCAGTTGTCAGTCAGTACATTCAAATATTGTCAATTATGGCAAGTTGTTCAACCAAAACCGTTGATGTCACCTCCGATAGCTCCAGTTCTGAAGCAAACAGGATGCTTGAAGTGGAAGAACTAAATGAAGTAAAAGGTGAAGCGAATGTCGTCAAAAGTGAACAACCAGGGGTCAGTAACCCTCCTCGCCCTCCTTTGTCAGATTCAGATAGTTCAGAAGATCCTGAATCCTCCGGGGTTGATGAAGAAGAGGTAGAAGTAATTCAGCAAAAAGCAGAAGCAATGATTGCAGGGAGAAAAAAACGTTTTGGAAATAATAGACGAACTAAAACTCCACAAATCTGTGATGAATGTGGAAAAACAGTGCTTGACCTTCCCCGACATAAATCTTTCAACCACAAGCCCAAGCAGACTTGTCCTCAGTGTCCTTATCAGTACACTTCAGGAAGGAATTTTTGGAGGCATTTTTCCAAAAATCACAAAGGC
Source organism: Sinodicranocentrus sp. ZH6 (assembly GCA_027743935.1). NCBI lineage: Eukaryota > Metazoa > Arthropoda > Collembola > Entomobryomorpha > Entomobryidae > Sinodicranocentrus > Sinodicranocentrus sp. ZH6. The sequence continues at coordinate 5,712 of JAHZNA010001521.1, forward strand.
TTAGATCTTCCAACATTCACGACTCCCTATTCCAAAGCAAGAACCCAAGATACTATTACACCCGCAACCTTAATCAATACAGAAATCCTAATTTGCCAAGCTTGTAATCAAGAATTTTCCTCCGAAGTTTCTTTCCGACGACACCACTACTTCGCTCATGGAAAAGGTGTTGATCCCGATAACCACCTGAGGTGCGAGCAGTGCTTTAAAAGCTTTAAACAAAAGGCCACCCTGGACGATCACATTCGACGAGCTCACGAAGGAAAAGGGCACTTTTGTGACTTATGTACGTCTCGAGGTGACTTACAATCTGCAGCAAAACTCTGGCGTCACAAAGTTGACAGGCATGGAATGACAGATTTGGAGCCACCTCCTGGTGTCAATATCATCCAATGTGAATTCTGTGGAGAAAAAATGTTCCGAGGGTTGGACTCCCACGTGAAGAAAAGTCATCCTGAAGAATATCCCGAATTTAAGAGTCGCCTTCCCCTGATAACAGTAAAGGTGACGAATGAGCCAGAATCCAATGAAGTTAACTTAAAACCGATTCGTGATGGGAACGCGATTCATTTTACCGTACAATGTCCTCACTGCTCAAAAGAGATTCAGCCAAGTTCACTGAAAAGACATTTGAGAAATGTCCACGGTGTCGGAGATGTACGGCGTTTCCCATGTCCTGAGTGTGGAAAGGAGTTCAAAGAGAGATATACCATGACTGACCATATGAAAGAAACCCATGATGAAGTTCAGGTACTTATTTTTTAAGCCTAAGTTTTATGTCAAAGTGACATTCATCTAATCTATGAATGTTTTATTTTATAGAAATTTTTAGACTCGGGCAACCTCGTTCAGAGAAAAATGGAAAATGGGAAGGAAGCTTACTACTGCAATTTGTGTGATTACCAATGCTCCAATAAATTCCAAGCTCGAGCCCACCTTTCCGCCGACCATCCATCTGAATACACAAGTTTAGAAGAGGGTATAGTTTTTGAATGTTTTGAATGTGGTGAAAAATTCAAAAAGGAAGGTGAGCTTCGCACCCATGTCTCCACCTCCCATCCAGACTCCTGCTGGAAGTGTCCGATATGCTGGAAAGTGATGTTAAGTCCGGAAGAATTTAGTACCCATTTCGACACTGAGCATAATCCAGCTCCTCCTAAACCTGAACAGCAAAAGCCTAAACGGCCAAGGTCACAAGTTTTAATCAATTCTGAAGAAATTCGAAAGATGCGGTTTTGTTGTGAAATATGTTCCAAAAATCTAGCCCTCCATTCCTTCCAACAACACTATTTCAGAAGACATGGAATCACGTTGAACCGAAAATTTTGCGAGAGTTGTGAGGCTGAATTTTCAAAACTGGAGTTTTGGGTGGGTCACTTGTGCAATGTCCATGATATGCAGGTTGAAGAGGCTTTTGCTGACGGGTGCAAGTTAGACGAGGAGCAGAAAGCTCAAATGAAGGCTAAAGTTAGTTCAATAAAAATATTTATAAATATAAAAGCAATTTTATTTTTATTGGTTGTATTGTATTTATTTGAACGCAATTTGATGACTTTTAGGAACAAGTTGAAGAACCAAAGAAACCTAAGCAATCAAAATTGTCATCAAAGCCAATGTGGGCCAAGAGAAAATATACAAGGGCTCCAAAGTCGAGAAAATTCGACAGTGATGCAGAGCAAAATAAATCAAGAAAATCTGGGAGGATAAAAAAGCGAAATAAGGTTGACTTGCGGAGCTTGGCAAGCAGCGGAAGTGAGAGTGAGATGAGGAAGAAAAAAAGGAAAAATAAATATTGTCTCCCTGCAGGATTGAAACTTTCAGATTTGAAATCTTGCCATGTTTCCCTTGTTCGTCTTACGAATTCTCAAATTCGAGAATACACTAGTCCTGTAAAGATTGTAAAAATTGAAAAATTTGAAGTGTTTCAAGGTCAATTCAATTTCGATTAAAGTTGAGTAATGAAGTATCAAATTAAATATAACATGCTTATCATGTTTTTCAGATAAAAAGTAATGAATAAAAAATCTTAATAATTCTTCTTAAGGAAATTCACCTCGTTACCTTGAACCTTGTTATATATTTATTAAACACTAAAATTCAACCAAATGCGTCTTAAGAAACATGTAATCTTTAACAAGGCGTGTTTTTCTGGATAAAGAAAAAAACGATTTATTATTTACCACAAAAACACGCTAATGCGAGCAAATTTTTCGGATCATAACACACTGCAAACTTTTTTCACACGAATCAACTCGTTCTTCTTTTCCCACGGGTGCCGGGTGCATGTTTATTTTAATGACTTTGATTATAAATAACATGCCATATTTGTAAGGTTATTGTTATCATTATTGAATATAAATTGTCGGCATGCAATTTATTGCATTTTATTCACCCCAAAAAAGAATCCTGGATTCAGTTGCTACCTCAAACTTGTCCAGAGTGAACCTCCGATGATGTTGCTTCTTAACGAAGTTTGCGCTTTATTTTTTCTTATATCCTCTTTCCAAGCTTGTTATGGGGAGAATCAAAATTTCGAGAAAAATTTTCGAGTGACTTGCTCACCTTGGAGGAGAAATCGTCCAATGTTTATCTCTGCAGGGCTGCAGTGCACCAATAAGGTTTTGAGTAGGGATATGGACCTTCGTTTCAATCCCGAAATAGGGAAGAATACGGTTGGCATGATTTTTTATTGCACAATAATTAAGTGAAATGATAACTGATAACCATTATATTTTTCTTCAGACGGAAATTTTAACTTCTCGACGTTACACTGTCAGTGAATACGAGACTATTTCCGAGGATGGCTATATATCCCTCACAGTTCGTGTCTCAGGCGGGGGAAATTCTCCCCCGAGGCAAGGAAAAGAACCTGTTTTGTTGTTTCATGGAATTGGGACGAGTAGCGGGGTTTGGATTATCCAGCCTGGGAAAAGGAATTTAGGTAAAGAAAGTCAAATAAACTGTCTTTTAAGTAGAGCACATCTTTTTTTTATTATTTTATTTCAGTTGCTATGTTAATTGATGCCGGATATGACGTCTGGTTGATAAACGGTCGAGGTTCGATTCCTTCACGGAGGCATACTTCTTTAAATCCTGATGTCGACTTGAAATACTGGGAGTACTCGTAAGAATATAAATGTATTTATCATAATTTTTCGAACAAACTTCAACTTCAAAAATATCAACAATTTTTCTCTCTCTCCAGGATGGACGAAATGGGCACTAAGGATCTTCCCCCAATTATAAACCTAATTCTGAAAGAAACCAGCCTCCCAAAAATACACCTTATCTGCTACTCTATGGGATGTGGAGCTTATTTTATAGGCTTATCGGAAATGGTGGAGCTTAACGATAAGCTACAAACTGGAATACTTTTCGCCCCTGGGGGTTACGTCGGTTATGCATATGGTCCGCTTAGACTAGTCTCTAATATTTTAAGCATTCCTGGTGTTGCAGATTCAGCATTTGCGCTTTTTCGAGGAAGAATCTCCTTCAATTCGAAAACTTTTTCGAAGGCTTTTGGACTCCCACCAGAATTTCTTTGTAGTTCCGCCCTCGCCCGGTGTATGCTTTGTGATAACCTTATTTTCGCCTTGTTTGGGGGTGACCCTGGTCAAATGAATTTTGTAAGACAAAACCGATATGAAGACCTTCATTGTCATCCGTGAGCTAAGATTTTAATACCTTTTTTCAATAAATTGTCAGACAAATCTACCTTACGCCTATACTCATCTTCACGACGCCATTCCTCTTCACGTGATGAGGCACTTTTCCCAAAATATGCGAAATTGTCTCTACATCCGGAAATACGATTTCGGTAGAGAACTTAATCTTCTCCGGTATGGAAGTTCGGAGCCACCAGAATATGATTTAAAAAAGATTTCCGTCCCAAGTTTTATCTTTTATGCAGAATCCGATAACATGATGACTGAGCCGGTAAATATATTACATAATTTTACTTTGAAAAATAATTAATAAGTAGATTGAAGTAGTATTTGAAAGTTCATAATATTTTTTTAAAGGATATCTTCCGAACCGCTATGGCAATGTCATCAAAAGCTGTAAAACTAGTGCAAAAAGTAGCCTGGCCGAGATTCACTCATAATGACTTTGTCATGGCAAAAGACGCTGATACATTGGTTTACAGGCATGTATTAAAAATTTTAGCCAAGCAAACAATTAGAAAGAGTTAAATATCTTACAATAATTTCTTTATTGGACAAGTTTTTGCTTTCTCAATGAAGCACTTTAATTAGTTTTCATGTTTTAACTTATCTTCTATGTAATATAAGCTAGTCGGATTAGATTTATTTCAAGATTAGAAAAATGTATTTTCCCACGAAAATAATTACAAATTCTTCTAGTAAACTTGATTTTCATCATCACTGATAACATTAATCATTCGGGAAAACTTTCTGTGGAAAGTTATCAAGCCAAGATAGAATGTTTGCGGACATCGGGCTGGCATACAAAAGAGTATGATCTCATTATCCTAACACTTATAAATAACCCTTCAACACATAGAATTTAATTAAAGTTAAGCGAAGCGCACTGGAGGAAAGATTTCTGACACCTTTGTTGTTACAATTAACTAACAAATTAATATGCCCTTATTACTAGTTATTACTTTAACAAAAGTTGTCTTGTACTCCTTACTGTCTATATAAAGACTCCTGTATAGTCTCCTTACTGACAGAACAGTCTATACTTTCTTGTCTTTCGTTCTTGTCACGAATAACGGCTTCTCCCCGACGAGCGGGTTCACTCCGAAGCGGCTTCTCTCCGGTCACGACAATAGCCGTGTTTAAACTAGAACGGAGTCGATTTCCGTTCTACTTTAAGTAAAAGGTAAAACTCAGATTGCTTCACCTGACTGAGTCAACTATAATGGTAAGATAATTAATTTATAGAGAATAATGAGATGGACTCCATGCAGCATGGAGAGTGAACCCGCTCGTCGTCGGGGAGAAGCCATTGTCACGAATAACGGCTTCTCCCCGACGAGCGGGTTCACTCCGAAGCGGCTTCTCTCCGGTCACGACGACTGATTCAACAATAATGGTAAGTCAATTTATTTATATAGGTGTAATTAATGAATAATGAGATGGACTCCATGGAGAGACCACGTGGGCTATGCGATGACGATCGGAGAGAAGCCGTTTCGGAGTGAACCCGCTCGTCGTCGGGGAGAAGCCGTTTCGGAGTGAACCCGCTCGTCGTCGGGGAGAAGCCGTGTCGACAATAGCCGTGTAAAGGTGTTCTCGAGGTTCGTGTGGTTGGGACACGGCTACTATAATGAGATGGATTAAAAGTTATGCGATTAGGCATTGTCAATCCAAAATTCCAAAGTGTTGTCTGAACGGAGTCGATTTCCGTTCCAATTTAATTGAAAGTTAAAATCAGGTTGTTTCACATGACTGAGTCAACAATAATGGTAATTCAATTTATTTATGTAGGTTGTGAGGGTCGGAGTCAATGAAACGCAAATCTGATGGAATTGTATGAACGACTTGACTACGGCACTCAAAGAATACGCTTTGAGAGTATGGGCGTTGAAATAAATTATGAGATTTTAAACAATGATTAATTGTAGAATTATAAATCTGAACTCTATTGGAGATCAGATATTGATTTATTGAATTGAATTAATGAAAATCTGAATTGTCATTAC
>JAHZNA010001522.1:0-11956 GCA_027743935.1 Sinodicranocentrus sp. ZH6
CATAAAGGATATTTTCTTACTCAAAAACAGACAAAAAAGTTAAATGTGCTCTTTACAGAGTCGTAGGCGTAGGTTCAGTCAACATCAATATACTGATCTTCAACCCGTAACAAAACCGTAATAGTCGCTTGATTTTTGGAGTTCAAATATTTGCATGAATTCTGACGCTTTACACATACGCCTGTTCTGCACAGGGCAAAGTTTAAAGATATTTTTGTAAGTTTTCATCTCTAAGCCATAATAAGAAAACAATACAGTTTTTTAAAGTAAACTTACATACCTAAATCTATATAAAAGATTTTATATGCATATGAATATAAGGTTTTTTGAAGCAGAATAAGTGTTCATGTTCTTTCATGATATAGATATAACTCTTTTATCTCGCTTGGGAATTTCATTTCTCGTCCACTTTGTATCTCTTCTCCAGCTCATATTGTGAATTTCAAAATTGCAATGGAATATTGCAAATTGTAAAGCATAAAGAAAAACGTGAGCTGAAGCAACGAAAAAAGGGAAAGAAAAAGTCTTATATAAATTGTGTTTGTGGGCACTGGGCACCAATGCATGATATCAGCACTACCAGGCTGAGGCACTAATACCTCAAACATAATGGATAAAATAGGACTATATTTGATAGGAGTTTTCTTTTTCTAATAGACGATACCTATACCAGGAATTCTATGCACACAGCAACGACCACGAGCAAGTCCGCGTGATCCTTTCTCAGTAGGTCGTCAACGTGCAATGCAACGTGACCCATTTCCTTTAACGTGCAGCTAAAGCGCTGCTCCACACTCCTCACACATACTTTGGCAGCGCAAAACGATTGTATCATAAAATTTTAAAATATACCATAAACATATTCATACGAGCGAGCAACCAATACTTTTATATGAGTCATGTAAACGCATAAGAAGTAAGTAAGTATTTAATGGATCAAAAATGTATCGTTAACTGGAACTAAAACAAAATGGGTTGATTCCATCTTGGCATTATTACATTACATTACAATACTATCTAAATTCTACCGCACCGGGAGACTTTTATTGAATTATGCGAGAGTTTTTCATAGTCTACGTACGTACAACAAGACGTGACAGTACGTGCGTGTCTATGTTGTACGTGGCAAACTGATCTACTCAATATCCGCATCTTTTTATGAGAAATTGAACGCGGTATATGCTGAGTGAGGAACTAATATTTCATAGATAACTGATTTATTGATGTTTTGTAATTCTTTAGTTAATGCTTTAATTAACTTCTATTTTAGGCGATTAGTTATGTAAAAACCATTTCCCATGCGCCAACCTTAATTTAAGATATGATCTATTGTAAGGATGTACGCCGCGGTTTGGAGTATTGACTTTTGACCTTCATTTTTAAAAATTGTGTGAGATCAAATAATAACTTTATTCTGTAAGTGTATAATTGGGCATATGTAGTTCCTACAATGATCCCTGTTTTACAATAATGGATTAATGAAACATTTTTAAAAGTATTAGAGTTGAAACGGCAAAAATTTATTTGAGTAGCTCGGGAATTTTTATACGTACAATATTGTATACATATAGCTAACTAACTACGAAAACTCATTTACCTAATCACATCAATGTGTTTGTGTTTCATCACACAGATGTGCTTTTTCAAAAATTCCAACCTATGCTACTATCAGTCTGCGATTTATTTACATTTTGGGTTTATTGAACGGTAGACATTAAAACATTATTTTGGAAGGCTTAATTACATGCTTGAAGTTGCAGAAATGTAAAACAAACCTTTGAATATGGTTTAAATATGTGGACCGAGCGACCGTAAACAGATCATTATAGAAGCTACTGACTAACTTCAAAATTGTAGAAATTAAAGCGAACACAAAACTACAAATGGTGTATAAAATATAAATCTGATCCATGATCAATAGGCGGAACGAGCATTAACGAGCCCACTCACAACCTTTCTTCGGCTCTGGCTCGCATTCTTTCTACGAAAGCTTGGCCTTTGCTCTTCCTGTAACTCTCAAATGGGTCATTCATTGAATTTATTCCTACCCCTCGGTACTGATCCTTTTTCTCGCGAAGTTCACCTCCAGAAATTGGTGCTTCGATTCCTGTATACAAACCATAATAAAAGTGAAAGTTAAACTAATGTAGTAAAAAAGATTTTCGGACACCAGATTCAAATCATAATGCTATATAATTTAGAAATAGTAGTAATCCCAATTATTTGATTTAAGATTACCTTGCTCATCACGCCCTAGACCGCTGCCACTCCATCCCATTTTCTTAAGAAGCTGGTGGCCTTTATTGGACTCATCAAGTTTGCGCTCTAATCCTAACACAGGAGCTCTGAAACAAGAATGGAATTCATAATTCAATCCAAATTTCATCAAAAAAGTTTCTATCAACTGAAAATGTCTCGGAAACATACCCAAAGCTAGGAGGCGTTGGTGAACGCCGTCTAACAATAAGTGGTTCTGGACTACGAGATCTTGACCTAGAAGAACGTCTATTATTGTTGCGCTTCCTTCGTCCTGGAGATCTAGATCTTGATCTACGTCGTCTGGGTGGCGTCGGCGATTTGCTACGTAAAAAAGTTGCTAACATGACACGAAAAAAGTACTAAATAAAAACAACCCAACTGAATGATACCTTTGGTATCGCCTTCGTGGAGGGGAGCGCGCAGTTGTTGGCGATAAATCTCTCTTAACTGGAGTTGGAGATCTGCTCTTCTGCCTGCGACCTTCGCGAATATCATCCTCCTTTTGCTTTCTTGCCAAATTCTTGGATTTAAAGTACTCGTAAAGCCCTAACCTTTCCCAGCCCTCGCTGTTGAACAGTTATAGCAGTTAGAACAACCAAATGTGCCGATAAAAGTACACAATTAAAGATAAATAATTGATAAACAGGTGCAAATCTTATCATCAATAGCTTACCTATCACGTGGGCGTTCATGGGTAGCAGGAGCATAAAATGCTTCGACAGCTTGAAGTAATCTTTCACTAGGAGGACAAGGTGGGGGAAGTCTTATTGCTTTTGGATCAATAGGCTTGTAGTTATCTTCCTCAGGCTTAATATACAAGCAAAGAACAAAGTAAATATTTAATAAATCCAATCAGAATATTTACGATGTTCGAGGGAAAGATTTTGTAAAAAAATAATTAGAGGTATTTTTCTAACTTTCACAAGTGGAACCATCAACCCAGCAGGTAATTCAAAATATTCAATTTTGGGGATTAAGTCAGCTTCTGGAGGAGGAGTAGGTGCAGCTCCGAACCCTGGAGGCGGTTTGCTGAGGTCAAATATATTTGGACCAGGTGCTCCTTGCATTTCAATACCAGGAGGTACTGAAGTCATAGGGGGCGGGAAAGCTTGCCCTGTCATCGGACCTTGATTAGGATAGCCAGTTAACATTTGAGATCCCAATGCGCGAATATTAGGCATTCCAATCTGCTGATTTGTTGGTGCGCCAATCATTGAACCTGGTCCCATTCCTTGGGGAACATTTGGCAGACCAGGAGGAATACCAGGCGGTCTGGAACCCATCTGCAATTGTTGTTGTTGTAACTGAATTTGCTGTTGCATTTGTAATTGTTGCTGCTGCTGTTGTTGTAGTTGGAGTTGTTGCTGAACTATACCCTGTTGAATTTGTAGCTCTAATGCCTATAGTGTGAGAAAAAACGGAGGATAACTTCACATTAATATCATAAATGTTTTTGTATTTAAAGTTACAACTTTTGATTAGGATTAAAATTAAAATTAGATTGATAAATTACACACCCCGAAATATACAATACAGTAACTAATAATTAAAAAGCAGACCTAATACATAATATCCAGTCAGAGTGTCACTTACTTTTATACTCTGAGTTACATGTTGACAAAATAACTGATGTTGATTCTGATAACCCTCGTACGTCTGGTTTATATTAGCTGCTATTTGAGTAACAATGCTGGCAAATCGTTGCAACAAGTCTGTCTGATAGTCTTGCCAAGTAGCACTATAATTCCGTAGCTTTTCAACGGCATTTGTGCTAACGTAGCTAGATTTGGATTCCCACAACGTCAGCAACTTATCCAATCTCTCGGTATGTTCTTGATTATTCATTTCGCTGACTTTCGCTTGACAAAACATTGGAATCACCATATTTTCCAGAACTGCTTGTAAATCATCAGCTCCTTTCCTCATGCTAAATTAAAAGTACAAATTATAAGCAAAAATTTCATATTAACAACGCGCACATTTGTCTACAAGGCCATTATTATGCTTACCAGTGGTGAAGTACATCGTTCACCAAGTAGATAATGTGCAATTTTTTACTAAAGGAAGCCTCCGGGTCTGTTGTTCTGTGAATGAATTTATTTATATTATATAATTATAATTATTACTTAAATATTACATTCTAAGGACATTTTACGTTTCATTCGTTTCCAACAAAACAATTACCTTCTGAGTAAATACTGCGATACAAGCTGATAATGACGCTGTGTTGGTGTGTGAGTAAAAATCCACGCTTTTCCGGATGATATTGCATCCTTAGTACAACTCTCTACAATTGGTTGAAGTACAGACTCAAATTCATCCAAATTTACATTCATTTCAGTCGAAAGCTGTTTAATCTCTGCATCTTGCATGATTCGAATTGATTCTTCGATTTGTTTTTGTTGTTGAGTAAGTAAAACTTGATGCTGTCCCGCCAAATTTTGCTCACTTTGTCGAATTTGCTCGTCTAACGCTTGCTTCTGGGCTTGTAGTGCTTCAACATTTATGTTTGTTATTGTTGATGGAGGAGGCGGTTGAGACGACGCTGCGGATACTGGAGGGGGTTGAGATTGACTTGAAAAGCTTTGAGAAAAATTAGGGTGGACATTTCTATCATAATTTCCAGAAGGTTGTGGGAAATTCCCTCGTTGATCGATGTCAAAATTTGGCGAAGGACCATTATTGCCCACTTGCGGTGGCCGTTCAAAATTTCCAGGGCCAAAGTTTCCAGGACCTCTTGCTTGAAATGGCATGCGGCTTATAGGGGGTCTATCGAAATTTTGAACTCCTGGTCCACCCAGGTTATCGAAAGGAGGTCGCTGATCAAATCCACTTCGTTCAAAACCTTGCCCAGGAGGTGGTCCTCTAGGTTGATCAAACATTTGCTGATGACCTGGGAATCTTGGTTGCTGCTGAACCCAGGTTATCGAAAGGAGGTCGCTGATCAAATCCACTTCTTTCAAAACCTTGCCCAGGAGGTGGTCCTCTAGGTTGATCAAACATTTGCTGATGGCCTGGGAATCTTGGCTGCTGCTGATTTACAATTCCTCCAGGATTCGAAAAATTTGGTGGCGCAAAAGGATTCACAGAATTTCCAGACTGTTGTTGTTGCTGTTCTCTAGCAGCTTTGTGTTTCAGAATTGCCTGTTCTGTTGTAACCCGATACATGTAGTAATTATAGAATTCCCCTCCGAATAAAAATGCAAATCTGGGATTATTTCTTTGTTTTTGTTTCGTCATCGCTTCAAATTCCTGTCCATTTCTGGCAACGAAGACGGCCAGTTTTTCTATTATGTTCCGAAGCTCATCCTCTGTAAAATATAAAAGGAAAAGTAATTGTAATGAACTCACGCCACCAACTCAACTTATTAAATTTGGATTTTGGTTTACCGAAATCTTTACAACAGCAAAATCAACTACAAATTCTAAAAGTTACAAAGATCTCCTGAAAACCAATAAAAGAAATTATTTATAAGTATCAAACCTTGTGGTGGGACAGGAAGATCCATTATGAGTATGTTCAGCTGGTTTTATTCACCAGACCTCAAGAATATGGTGGCAAGCAGTTGACGTTGGGGTTTAGAAAAACACTTGTGGTCAATCAACAGTTACTAGTTAATCAACATCTTATTTCTTTCAACGACGCTACACCTTACAACAGTGACCAGAGCCGACAATGATTCACGTCCGTCGCTGTGCTTGGTAGCTTTTCATGATTTCACAGCTCATCAGTACCTGTTTAACAGCTTGCTAAAATGAATACATAACAAGCTTGTTAAAATCAAGTTATTAGTACAACAAAATGTAATCAAATTCACCGACACACATATACATCAAATATCTGCAGTTTCACAGACCCTGCATAAAATTCTTCCTTGTCAATAATCTCTTCCGGCTTTAATGTACTAATTAACAAACTTACATTTTACACAAACAACTAATAATTAATTCCATTCACTTCACGATTTAAATAATACTAGAACTAGAACAACAAATCAAGTCAGTTGGCCGTGAGGCATTTTCCTCTACTTTGCCATGTTTGTATCTGATTTGTTTTATGTTGCCCGTAAGAAATATTAAATTTTACAAGTGCAAGAAAAGATGTGCATAAATTGAAGGGGATATTGAACACAGGTAAAAGTGGTTGTTTTTGTGCTTCATTCAGCTATTTTGTGACAAGACGCTTGTTATGTTTGCATCGCATACCGCAGAGCTGAAGCAGCTGAGGCGAAACCATGAAGGCAATCATATTCCAGCGCCAATAGTGGTCATGGTGGAGGAAAATAAACAGTGTTGTGGTACGTGGGTCTGCTCCTGCTCTGCTGATGTGTGATTTGTGGTGATTTTTGTGCAAAGTGACAGAACACTGCTAAAAGTGGGTTTGCTGAGTCATTTACTTACGATTAGTAATTTGGGATTTTAGAGAACTTCAGTCAAACAAATATAAAATTAGGAGAATAACCTTAAGAAATATAACCTTAGGATCTTCTCTACAACAACTTGTGAGTAATCTTCTTGGGGTAGGGTTCACATCTGATCGTGTGTGATATGTGATGTGGATTTTGTGCAAGTTTAATTAGTACTTTGTTTTTTCCTCCTTATATAGTCTGCATCAAGTAGAAAAGGTAATACAATTAAATAATGGCTTGTGTTGTAGTGTATGCAGGGATATTAAATTATCTCCATACTCCAGTCGGTGTATGTGAGTCCATTGGGGTTAGCAGATTGCAAGTAGTATGTATGTATCATTTTAAAAATTCATGTTGAGATTGCTGTTGCACAGCTTGGAGATGCAAGGCTTATGGTTGAATCTTAATCTTTAACAGCTCGAAATGAGTTTCTTGGTAATTCAGAATTATATAATTGGGTAATCTTTCCAACAAATAATACTAGTGATATTTTAGAGGACTTAGGTTGTAGGTGAAGGTCGTAGTAATGAATAATTTACATCAATGTTTGGGATTTTTATGATTGCGTATAGATATGACAAATGACTCCCGAATTTTTAAGGGTCCGTATGTAAATCCCAGCTGCAATTTGGAAAATTTGAAGGCAATAAGGGTACTTTGTTATCTGATCCCAAATTTATTTGTCCCACTTGCTGATTGCGTACGATTACGGTTTCATGTTTGGGAACGCTAGAACTGACTGTGGAGCACTGCTCTTTATATCGCTGATTTTTTTTGCATTTTAAGAATGTTTGAACATTGCATGCACATCCATATTATGTATGACCTGCTTGTCCATTTTATTTGGTTAGTTTTAACTTGTCTGCCTTGTGCTCATGGTAAGTACTCAATCAAATGCAACTTGCCGATATGTCACAACTCACAACTACGACACGACGGGACATTTTATCTTTTGTCATTTGTGACAGTATCACAATTATGTTGTCGACCGTCGACCTCGATCTTACATACACATAGGTGTTGACCACCAAAGAGCCTCGTAATATTTTCCCTATAGATCGCTCGCTTAGCAAAACTCCCAATCCGTTAGTTAATATTTAATTAACATCCAGCCAGCAGCCTAAGTACTGAATATTCTTCATCATCGACCATAATCATAATATCAATATTATCAATAATCAATATCATGAACAGTTTTAGCTCTTATTTCAAATTTTCATGAACAAGAACATCCGCGTGAAAGGGGTTGAGTTGGTTTTTGTTAATTAAAATTTGAATTTTTAATAGAAACAAGGCGTAGACGTAGAATCGAAAGATAGGAAACTGAAACTATGAATATGAATCTCGATACAGATATACATACTTTCACCACGCTGGCTGACGGAATGGGTCAAAAACCGCCATACATATGAATTAAAGTTCTATACCCTTGCGGCCGTAGGTCTCAAAACGAGTGTGTAAACTTTCTCTTATTTCCTTGTACTGTCATGCCAGAGGGTAACGGTGCGGTGCAAGTACAACTTTCTTGTGGAGTTGTAATAGAACGTAACATATCATACATGTAACCTTGATATCTATATGTATGTAATGCTTGCATACACTGTGAATATTTATCGCCGTATTTTGCTTTCTTTTCTTCCTGTACTTTGATATTTCTCCGATCAGCGAGAATCAGACTACAAAAATCGAATAGGAGGAGAAAGTAGTTTCAGATTGTTGGATAATAAGGACATTCAGATTCAGAAACATGTCTTCTCGTTACCCGCATGAAAACTGCTTGTTCAAATCCAGGATTTTTGCTTTACATTTCATAATCGACCAGTGCTACTCTCCGACTTTTCCCGACTTTTTAGGGAGGCGTCTTGCTACTTGCTATTTCAATGGTAGAAAAAAACCTAAAGTTTCATCAGCAGTATATGCATGTTTTATCATCGGCATCGGTGCTTATATGTTTGTGCTGAAAGAGAAAGAATTTTGCTTTTGCAGGATAAAGAAAGGCAGTATTGTAACCCTGTTTTATTGCATTTGCAGAACTGCTACCTTCTTGCAAAGAACTTCGGAATTCGTCGTACGAGCATACCAGCAGCAGTTACGGCTTTGAAGAATCTTGCTCTTGCTGCTTTGCAAAAACAAGTTAGCAGCAAAGCAGCGTCAGCTTAAAATTTAACACACGATTCCACGGTTGGACGGAGGATTGGTTTGCTTTCTCCCAGTCCCAATCCCAACTTGCCCAACCACACAGTTACATTTCCTCAGCCAGCAGCCTGTTTGAGAAGAGGAGTTTGGATCCTGCTATCTCCTCTCTTCCTTTCACTTGCTTCCACACTGCCTAAGCCACATAAGCTCCCTGCTCTGCTCCCTTTACCCTTTCTGGTGAAACACAGTAAATTCAAGAGTCTCAACCGAGCTCTTCTGGCTGTCCACGTTCTACCTTCTCCACAGAGTGCAAGTTTTAGTGGAAGTGAAAGTGCTGGTTTGGTGTTTTGCAGTCCTCTTCTCCGTAGCAAATATAATATTTGGTAAAGAAGGCAAGTCGGAATTCCTACTGCAGACATTTTTGTACATGGTTTTGTGATATCAGTTGGGCAAACCCCCGGGTTACATCGGTGCGAATCGGATTGAAAATTTTAGCTGTGAAGATCATTTCTAAGGGCACAGAAGAAATTTGCGAGAGTTACAAAATAGCAACATGGCTGGACGGGTTTGTGCGACAATGGTTCTTACCTTTTATAAAAATTCAACAATATATAATTGCTACTTAATTATTGCTTGCTGATCAAGGTTACTTTGATTGTCGTGCGTGTTATACCATAGTATATTTTGCTTTATTCTGTTATGCAGATATTGTGATGTGTGGTGGCCATTACTGTTGCTAAAACACTGGCATTTATATAGCGTTGCGTCACGCACTTGACCTTTAGATCAGTGACGTGAAAATTCGATATTCGGTAGCTTACAATATCCCTTGTTTGTTTTCTGTCATGTTAATTGATCTTAGTTTGTAATTAAATCTTTTGATTGCCGTTTGTTCTTGTTGTTGTCCCTGTCTATCTCACTGGAACTGGTTGGCCATTAGCTAGTCCAGCTGGCAACCTAATGAAAGGTGTGGTGCATGGTGCATAGATTTGTTTAGAGATAATTCATTGTCAGTGTCAGTCAAGCCGGATTTCTTGGTGTGCATGTGCTGCTTTAGTTTAGGAGTTTAGGAATGGAAATACAATACTGCATAGTGCATACCTATTTAATTAGTAGATGCCTCTGTCGATGTATCAAAATCACTTTATCGTGTCGACGAATCACAAAATCAGTATAAATGTCTTACAACCAGGTAAGATTTATGAGATTTACTTAGTTTAGAAACCGCAAAAATACTGCATAGTGCATACCTATTTAATTAGTAGATGCCTCTGTCGATGTATCAAAATCACTTTATTTTTATCGTGTCGACGAATCACAAAATCAAAATCAGTATAAATGTCTTACAACCAGGTAAGATTTATGAGATTTAGTTTAGAAACCGCAAAATGCACAATGTGATTTCATTTTCTACGAAGAAACAGCGGGTTTCGGTTCGACTAATATTTGAATTAACAGTTGGTTAATTATTAATTGGTTATTTCATTAATTTCATGGAAAAAAGTCCAGAACGAAGCTCAAAATTTAGACAATTGAAATGCATAGTACATGACAAAAGCCGCCTGCACTGCTTTCCTATTTGATACTTGTGATATTGATATCGATTTTTAATCATGTGATCACCCAATGTAGTTTAATTATAATTACTAATCCCAATTACTTATGACATTCATGAATGTTATATCATCCANCTGCTTTCCTATTTGATACTTGTGATATTGATATCGATTTTTAATCATGTGATCACCCAATGTAGTTTAATTATAATTACTAATCCCAATTACTTATGACATTCATGAATGTTATATCATCCATATTCCCATATGTATTCCGCTTGCCCATTTTTATTACATGCACACATTATTACACTATTCATCTAGGTACACATCACACATTACATCATTGGCATCATTTTTGTATGAAACATTTCAATATAAGCTATTTCAAACAATAAATACGCGTACGCACGGTTTATTGTGAACTCATCGATTATTTCCTGCGTGTCATCTGCACACTATTCCTCTTTGATAAGTTTTTTAGTTCAATCAATTAGCACAACAAGCACAAAAGTTATATGGTGACGTGACTTGTTTTTAAAAGACAACCAAACGGTTCTTCGGAGTACATGTTTACAACCTTTGGATGAGTACTTACTTATTAGCAAGGCTTTTCATGCTTTTGCAAAAGAAGTATAAAACAGCATGGTACATATCAGTTTGACAAACATCATATAATTATAATTACTCGTACCTCATCGGTAACGGTAATCGGTAGTAATCAGATTATTCATGAATGGAAAATAGAAATCGGTTTATAATAGCATTTTGCATCTTTAGAGCTCCTTCCATACATGTCAAATATATCGTTGTATGGTTTATTCCATAAAAAGTTTTTTGAACTCGACTCAGGAAGTCACGAAATCGGAGTGTGTTTGTAGCAGTTACTTGATTTAGCAATTTAGCACACATACACCATGATACTACATATATCTGCGTGTGATGCGAAATGTAAAAATGTATAATTCTAGCTAGATTAATAAAATGAGATTAAGATGAAGACTCGAGAAGTGTGCATCTGCATCTACACATACATCTATCTTAATTATAAGACGAACAAAAGGATTTCAAAATAGTAGTATAGGAACCAATCCCTTGAACCGGAAATTGTAACACATATATTTGCATACTTATGTATCTATAACCCTCACATATGTACTTCTCTTTTTCTACTACCGAGGTTGTTTGTTTTAAAATGGCCTTAGGTTAGCAACATACATTTACATGGAGGTCATGGAGGATGGAGGTAGCAAGATGCAAAACGATTGTTGCGCATTTGAGTATCGAATAAAAAATGTTTAATGTTTATTCAGCCGTGCGTAGGAAAATTGGGTGTCAGATTAATGCTTAGACGTAGTTGCATTAAGAAACTTAAATTAAAAACATGACTAAAAATAGCTTTTTTATTGGTGATTAATGATCATTTTTATGATACGCATTCCATCACATGCAGGAGGATTTTACCGGTAAAATTTCAGTTTAACGATAATTAACAATTATAGCAACAAATTGTAAGTCCAGTCCAGTCTGTCCTATGGTGTAACAACTAACTTGCATCTCACTGTAGAGTTTCGTTTGTACTTGCTGTGTAAAAAA
>JAHZNA010001523.1:0-20828 GCA_027743935.1 Sinodicranocentrus sp. ZH6
GCCATTTTTAGTACTTTTTTGATTATAGTTAAAAAACTGTTGGTTATTTTTATTTTTAAGTTTCATAAATGAAAAGAGCATAGTCTAATTGTATAAAAACTAATTTGAAATCTTTAAAAAACATAATTCTAAATTTGGAAGTGCAAAACGCTTTTATAGCAAATTTGATGCAAGAAATAACACTGTGTAACGGTGGTATTTACATGAGAATGGGAGCCATTATCTAGTCGACACTTGGACTAAAACACTAAAAGAATGGAAACGGTGTAATAGCTGTTCTTGTACTTAATTGAAAAAAAGAAGGAGTCAGGCTTGAACTGAGTTGTGGGAGGTTGAACGAGTGGTATTTTCTCCAATACTTTTATACAAGAATAACAAGCTTGTAATATGACGTTAGTCGATTTAGTTTTAGGTGAGGAGGTCATGGGTCAATTAAATTAATATGGGGAAACTGGCATTTTCATGGCATCTTCCAGTAAGACGTGTGAAAGAACGTATATTTCCCCCTCCCCTAAATTGCGTCATTTATGAGTAATATACGGTTGTTGTAGAGTCCGTGTCAACCCCCACAACATAAGAATTAAATGGATTGCGGGGGTGTGCTTAGGTATAATTGCATGTTTTCTGTTTTGCATATTCTCTTGAAATAACATTCTACGCTGAAAATTTTGTTATCTGGCCTAGATTTAACATTAATGATTTGTTTCGGGGTGACATGATGTTATCGTGATGACTTTGAAGAGCATGAACTAGATTTTTAACTAAAAGAGCAAAATCCTAATGAATTCCCTGCATGGCTTGTTTACTTCCTTCCCCAATGCCATTCTTTTAGAGAGACGTGCCATTCCAGAAAATTTTCTTTTTCCCCACCAAAGAAATAATAATAATTTAGCTTTCTTCCCGTGAGCTACGCCAAACGTTTCCAGTATGCTTGTACCGGTAAAGATGGTTGTGTACTGCATACTGGTTGAATATATATGAGTGTGAATAATTAATGTTAGGCTGATTTATAGCCTAAATACTGCCTGTGGCTTCCTTTCTCCTTGTAAAAGCAGCTACCAGCATGGGAAAAATATTCCATGCTGAAGCAGAACCGTGAAAGAAAAATTGTACATTTTCCCTTTTTCCTTCCCATCTGACCTTGCGTTCCTCTCTCGTCATTCCACTACACCACATGAGAGCAGCACCTCATATTTTCATTTATGACTGAACATTTTTTTGTATATTTTTACCTTGTTTCCTCCATATCTTCTGGTGTAGGCATATTCTTTTGGTATAATAATATTTCCCAGAGAAAATACTTCTTGCTCGGTTGTTTGATTGCATGCATGTGTGCATGCCTTCCTATAGTAAAAATCTCGTACCAGAATTTGTGAAAAGTGTAAGGAAAAAGGACAAGGTACGCATGTAAGCAAGCGTGCAAAAAGAAAATGAGGTTCGCAAAAGAAGAGACAGAGAAAGGTAGACTAGATGATGAATATGATGATGTATTTTGAGAAGGGACCTCAAACAAGGAAACCTTTCGAGCTTTACTGGAGTACTCTTTATTCTCATGCTATTCTTTGCCTTGCCACAAAATATGCACGAAATAACGAGTGAATGCAATTTCCTTTGTTGCAATACCCCCTCCTTTTTTTCTTCGAAAGAACGAAATAAGGAGTCAGCGCTAGACACAACAGTTGTTGCTTTCTCTAGGTGGGCTATTAGAAGAGAACATATACTAACCTGAGTACACATGTTAGGCTTCGAGAGAGTGGTATGGAATGGTGTAATTTTCATTATTTACAGTTTACCCTGTAACGAACGGAACGACAAATACGTGTTTCTGCATGCATACATTATTACAACAGCTTCAAGGCATAATAACACAGAGAAAAGGAGAAAAAACGGTGGGATGACGGATATGAGACTAGCCGAGTTTTGTTGAATAATGTAATAAATTGAGAAAGTTTGCTCGTATACTTACATATATCCCATTACGCATGTACATCTGGGCCCTGGGCATACATGATGGCTATGATGACGATGATGTTTGTGTGTTTTTCAGAGACTTCAATGCAACGGTGTCTTATCCTCCTGAGGGAATTCTCATTAACTGATGGGAACAATATCCTCATACATACTGGTCTGGAATTTGGACCAAATCACCAGACTCGTTACCAAGATAAATCTTCCTCATCATCTTCTGCAGCAGAGCCTGTGGACGTGCCACTCGTTGACAAATTGGCTTTGGAAGGTGTAGAGGCTTCGCAACTTTGCAAGTAAGTGTGACATCAGTGGTGCACTCTCCGCTTTAGATATTTCTCTGTGGATCCTATGCACTTGGGTATAATATTAATCCATGTGACTGTCTCCCATATATTCTCTTATGTCATGTCTCAACGTGTGTGTTAGATGTCTGTAATAAATGAAGACGAGAAGATAGATAGCTTTTTTTCCTTGGTGCGTGTCATGTCACTAGGAGAAACTCGTTATCCTGACATCTCCTATCTGCTTTAAGTTCCTTCTAAATTATAATGAAAGTCGTAGTGGTGATGAGGGAGATGGTGGTGACAGTGCATGCCTGGCTAGTTGGTGATGATGTGTGCAGTTTTTACATGGTTAAGTTTTTTCTTCAGAATATGTGTTGCCCGTTAACGATCTAATCTTTGTGAAAATATATCGACGTGTGTGTTCGTGCTCACCACAAATGAGTAATATGCCTAAGTATATACATAAAATATGAGATTTCAGTTGAAACTCTACACTTGCTTAGATTGAAAGTTTTGAAAAGGAGGAAGTCAGCCAATGAAGTATTTGTCTTGTTTTCTTCACAGTGATTTATTGATTGAAAATAATAGCTCTGCATGTGCCTTCCACTCAAATCCCCTTTAAGACACATATTGCAGGGATGATAAGTGACATCCAGCCGAGCTGAAACTCTTGATCTACCATAGTTTATTTTTTATATTCAAAATGCACTCTTAGGTATGTATTCCTATCTGTATGTATTACCGATGCGAATATGCCATGCGATCTCCTCTATAAATAGTTTTCTCTACAAGTAGTGTAGTAGTTCTTACATTTTATATGCCATTCTAAAAAATCCTTTGAAGACCAAAACAGAAATTTGAATGAAGACCCTTTCATTGAGATATGATAAGTTTGAAGGGAAAAGACGTAAAAAGGAGAAAGCAAAGGGCCAAGAGCGACGAAATATGCCTCATGCTGTTCTCCTCCTATCAGTAATATCCTTTGTGATACATTTTGAGGAGAAAAAAGGAAAAGATATATTCATGCTCAAGCAACTTACCTTGTTCCTGAACTTTAGAATATTTATTTTCTATGACCGAGTGTGCATTGAAGCATGCATGAGTTGTTCAACATGAACCCGAAAAAAAATGAGAGAAATCATGTGTATAAAATGAATCTACATGAAAAAGGTTTTATATCCACAATTGTACACGAAACAACATTATCTACATGCTACTATCATGTTTAATCATCATATCCCATCTCCTACTATAATATGACAGTCGTTTTCTCTCTCCAGGAAGGGAAGAAGAAAATATCTGGGCTGTTTTATCTTGCATCCTTTTCTCCTCATCCTTCTATTCCCTCTATCATGCCTGTTGTAATCCTGTCTAAAGTGAAGAAAGAGTTATCACAACGTCATTTCGCAAGAAAAGTCACTTGTCTTCTTTTTTCATTTCATTACAAAAAAGATGGAGCGATTACGAGCTCTCGCTATATTTCTTCTTGTACAAAGTGCAATTTGTATACTCTTCTCTTCCTTTTTTCTCCAACTTTCCTCTTCCCTTTAGGCTCTCCTTTTCCTACGACTTTCCTCCGTAAAGAGTTTACTTATGTAGATGAAATGGAATGGAAATCTGTGTTGGATAAAGTGGTAGCGTTGAAAGGGAAAAGAAAAAGACAAAGAAAACTCTTTCCCTGTATCACATTCAATGATGACAATTTTTCCCATTTTCTTATAACTCGTCCACTCAAGGAGAAAAAAGAGGGCTAGTAATAAGTCTCATTTTTCCTCTCGTACGAAAAAATAGGAGCATTCATTCCTCTTTCCAAAAATTCATTTCCGCTTGTTCCTTCCATTATCGGTAATGCGCTTGGTTTAATTTCATCCTTAAATATGACTTTCTGCAATGCATTGCATTGCAATGCTCGACTAGGACAACTGTATGCAAAAAAGGGAGAATAATGTTCAGTCGAGAGCAAATTCTCTTTCTTTTAAAAAAAAGCACGAATCTTGTGTTTGTTGATTCACTGAGAAATGTAACCAGCCAATTATTATAACTTTAGGGCTCGACTCGCCTATTCCAACCACTTCCTATTATGACTTTGTTTGCTTATCAGAATAATATTCTACATTGTTCAGTGTAATATGACATCAGGGAAGTTCGAGGAAAAGCTTTTTTCTGACATTACATAGACCAGAAGAGTTTTCTCATTTCCAGTATTCAATCTACATCCTCTTTTCCGTTTGCATACTAATCTTCTCACTCAAGAAAAAAGAGCTAGACACACAATATGATATTCCATGTTGAGCAAACTTTTTTGAAAGAGAAAAGTTTTTTTTCTTACTTTTAGCTCAAGTTTACTTTGCAAAATAAAGAAAAGCCTCTTGTAAAAAAAGACATGAATTCCCTCGTCATTATATTACTTTTTTTACTAATGCTATTCCTTCTCAGCAATTACGACGTTGTTCATTTTAAGTTTTTCTTTCCCCTTCCTCTGAACGTAGAGAAACACTCGGGGTGAAGGGAAAGGCAAATATGCTTTTATAGGAATTGCTCCACCACCATTAATATTCTTACCGTGGGCGAGCACCGAGTAAGGTTTTTTCTGCAAGGCTTGTGACAAAAAAATGTAAGAGATTTCTGGAGGGGAGAAGAGAAAAAAAAATGAGCGAGTAAAGGGGAACAAGTTGAAGAACACGAATGAGTTTGCTTGACTGGAATGAAAGTTCAGGATTTCTTTGCATCCGACATTTCTCGTTTCTTCTCTTTTACACTAGATACGTCCTTGTAATGTATGCATAGGGTCGAGGTAGAAAATTATGTCAATGTTTTTTTAAACGTTCTCTGCCTTCAAAATACTTCACATCTCTGTGTGAATAAGAAAAGTATAAAAAAATAGTGAAAGGCATTTGTATTTCTTTCTTGAAGGTAACACTATTCTACTTGTATTTGTGTTTAGGGGAACTGGTCAGGTGACCTAGGCAGATTTATTTTCCACTTAAATCTTCCTTTGCAACAAAAAAAACCACTGAATTACGAATTATTTGACATTATACATTCCTTTAATGAATTTTACCCTGTCCCTCGGGTGTGTACGTTCTCACTTTCAGCTGCTGGCGAGGATATTCAGTGAATAAGAGGGGAAATAATAAAAGTACAGGGAGTTGTAGCAAGTGCAACAATCTTACATGCACAGGGAAACCAGCGACCTGTAAAGGGAAGAGATTTGTTGAGGAATAATACAATCATAATACATTCTTTAGTATGATATAGTAAATATGTGTATTAAATCCTCTTGCTTATAATACAACAATACGGGGTGGTAACGTGCTTCCAAATCTAAATTACTTCTTTTCCAGATAAAAGAGGAAAAATAGATTTTGTGTTTAATGAGAAGGAAACCCTGTGGTAGCTGTAGTTTTCTTGGTTCTCCTTTTGCGTCTTGCCTTAGCTTACGTTTTCCTTTCAATTACTCAGTGCATTCGTCCGTGATAAACTATGAGAGTTTTACACATAAATCTGCGATATATTTTTTAATGTGGTGAAAGCAAAATTTATATACTAAGTTGCCTATTATTATTTTTCTTTCTTTTGGGTGTGTGTGCGGGGATGAAATATATTATATATGGAATGTTATTGGCCAAAAGCGGTAGGGAAAATTCTACAATCAATTTCCACACAAGGGAACGTTTTCCACGTACAAAATATCAATTAGTGTCAAATGTCAACTTATTTTTCTTCTCTGCGTGAGTCAAGTCCTCTTTCGATGAGGGACTGTAGCATGTATTCGGATTACAAGAGCTTAATAGAAAAAAAACCATCGTCTCACAAGACGTCTATTTTTTCATGTAATGGTTTTCCCTCTTTTCCTTGAGCATTACATTACATGGCTTTGCACAGTGCGAGTTTGCCAATGTAGATATATAACTTTTGTTCCGCAGGTAGTTGAGTGAGAAAATGTAATCATTTTCGTTATTATGTCTCCTCCCTGCAATGTCTCAAACATGAAATGTCTAACACGGCAGGGTGATAAACAATGGAAGAAAATACATTGTTATACATAACCATACAAATGTGTGTATTAGTTAAAGCTATATATATGGGTGACAATCACTTGGTGGTGTTTTTTTGTTCCAAAGTAAATCCCTTCTTGGAAAGTACCTTACTTTATTTTCTATCCGTTTTTTCCAGAGAGTTATTTGAGCTTCGAGCACAACTACAAGAGCTCAAGTCTACCGTAGAGATTCGCTCCTTGTCTGCACCAGATTTTGAGGATTTGTCCCCTACAAAGAATCCCCGGAGGAATGACACCCTTCTCAGCATCAACGGTACTGATGGACTGACCAACACTGGTGGAGGTGGAAGCTCCATTAGTTGTTCCCTTCCAAGTGATGAAAAGGAGTCTATCGAATCGGATGGCTCTCAGGTAGGGGAAAATCCTACTTTACGTTTCTTTCTTAGAATCCATATGCAACATCACTCTTTGTCAAAGTCCATGGTTAATTGAATTGAGGGAAGGTTCAAAAGAAGTTTATTGAGGATTTTTGCCTAACAAAAATGGCAGACAGGCTAAGTAAGATCATGTTATGTCAAGAAGACATTAGGATGCGAAATTTTGGTAAAACCTAAGATAACCTAAAAAGATTGGACTATTCTGGACTCAAGGACATTTGTAAAAAGATTTTTTGTCAATAGCAGCTGCTTTATAGAGTTTCTTTTTATAAATAAAAGAATGAGGTGGAGTGCGAAGAAGGAGCAGATTGAAGGATAGAAACGTAACCACCAAAAAAGAGACAGACAGGGGATCGAATTTTGTTTGCTCTTATTACACTACCTCTTCTACCCTCCTTCTCACACTTATTTTTTGAGGGAAAAAAGAAACCTGAAGATAAGCCAGATATGAAAAAAGAAGGTTCACTAACTCAGCAGAAAGCCGAGAATAAAGGATATACGCGACCAAAAACCGCTTTTCTAACTAAATTTTTATTCATGCAATTTTTCTCTACCTCTAGACCAGGTAGGAGAAATGGGAAGTGATATAGGAGGAAAATGCATTCGACAGCATTTTATGCTCCACTTCTTAGCGATCATACAATCTAAAATACCTGCTTCCTTTTGTTCTTGCTGGTTGAATGAATATATCAGATTATTCATTCTTGCTGAAGGAAAAAAGCTCTTTTACATACGGAATTTGCGTATAGATCTTAGGTATAGCTTCCTCTTTTCCGTTTCCTTCTCGCACTTGATCCTCTCGTATTGACTGAAAGAAAGCGTGGAAATGCTCAGGTACTCTAAATAGTGGATCACTTGTGAAAGCCAGTTCACTCAAGTATGAGTAACCAAGCGAGCGAGCAACCGAGAAAGGAAGGATACCGAAAGAGATGCTATTAACTGTGCTCAAACCTGAACTCGACTGTATAATGCAAAAATGGAAAGTGGGGAGGAGGAGAGTGAGGTGAATGGAAAGTATGAGAAAGTGAAAGCACATGCATAAAAAGCACTATTACTTTGGGTAAGTAGAAGAAGCACGGTATGGTAGAGGATTTTGGCAAGTGACGTCCACCATATTGTAAGTGTTTGGGCAAGTTGAGCAAGCAAATTTTGTCCGTGTTTTGTAACCTTTTGCATACAAAGGAGAGATTGTTATGAACTTCTATAATAATTTTGTATTCAGCTCGCAATTTATTTTTTATTCTATTTAAAATAAGTTTCAAATATTGTCCAGATTTAGTCACCGCTCACTCCTAGGCAAGAATGGAATATCCTAACTTAACCAACATTTGTGTAGAGTTTTCGATTAGGTATAATAATATAATATTTTGCTAACACAAAACATAGAAGAGGCATGTTCCTAGGAAAAATTCCAGCCACTAGACAGATTCTGGTTATTACTGCATCATCAAAAAGAGAAAGACAGCTTTCCAAGCCGTGCATCATTTTTTACTAGAGTTCCAACGACATGTTGGGAATTCCTAACTTTCCATTGGGATTCATGTCAAGGAAAAAAATCAAATCAACTTTGAAACTGTCAAAGTTTCCCCACAAAACTTTCCACAAACCTCAACTCGGCACACTTCCAGATCCATCGTCCTCAATCAAATATATAACATGGTGGTGGATATATTGACCACGGTTGGTTGTATTGTATGGCAAAGAAGAAAAATTAATTTACTCGTTCAACTACACATACTGACAACATGTTGCATTGACATGTCGCTATAATGATTGCATTGATAAAAAAACTTTTTCTATTTTATTAGGAAATCTGAAACCTGTTTTGTTTTTTATTACCTTTCAGACCGACGGGATAACCAATGCTCAACGAAAATGTATTTGCTGGATCCTAGGCAGTATGGTATTTATCTTCTTCCTTGCAATGATTCTTGGTGTGTTCATTGCCCTATTCTCCTGATTAGAGGCCCCCGTAGTTAATCAAAACAATTATAGTGGTAGTTCTAGTCCAAATAGTAATGTTTACCATCAAAACAATAAATTAGATTCTAAAGGTAATCCTACTGGTGGTCGAAATCGTTTCTCAACTTCCCGACCATCCAGTCCTCGCAACAACCCGTCCTACCCCAATAATCCTTTTCATCATTCTCGAAGCTCTGATATTCACCGGTATAGCTTTGCATCGAGACCACGACCTGCTAAAAACGTACCACAAGTGAATGTGAAAAATAAATCAAATCGAAATAATCAGTCCACCAGCAATAAAAACTTTATGAGAGGTCCCATGCTCCCTGCTCCAGCGCCAATAATCTTACCGTTGTTCCTTTACTCCTCGTCAGTCCCTTCTTCATTACCTGGAATGAGCAGTTCCAGCTCTGCAGCTAATGAAGAAAAATATCCAAGTAGTAAGGGCACCAGTAGTACCCCCAATAATGCAAACGGTTCAATAAATACGTCAATTGATAATGTGATGAGTGACTTCCAAAATGAACAAGACACAATCACAAGTAGAAGCAATTGGACTGAGAGTGAGGTAGTTGCATTTAACGGAACAGGAGTCAGTGCCAAAGAGAAACGAAGAGGAATGAATCACAGAAGCGGACGACGAAGAAGGATTTCCTTTGAAGGCTATTATTCTTCTAGAACAAACATAAGTCAACTGAGTAATCAATCAAGGTCAATACTAGTTAGTGGACGGAATCCTCCAATGACAGTGACTACTTCTTCTGGTAGAATGCCAAATCCAACAACATCCGCTCAATCAGTGCCTGCGCTTTCTAGCAACTTAACTTCTGCCAATAGCGGTACCTCTGGTGCTGCCGGTGGATACCGTCACCACCACAAAGTAGAAAAACCACCACCTACAGATCACCATAAGAAAAAGAAGCTTAAGCAACATCAACGTCATCAGCATCATTATCATTACAGGGAAGTGAATCCACAACTTTCAGCTGCTACCAGTGTTCTTCCTCCATCATCAGATGAGGATGATGATCGTCATCATCCGGGAATTACTAATTTTCCGACATTCTTTCACAGTGAGATGGTAAGTTCGAAAAATGGGAATATGCTACCAGATTTAAATGATAGTCAGCCCACTTCCACGTCCTGGTGGGGCAGTAACGTTACTAGTTATAGGAACAGCAGGAAGACGAGAAAAAAGCGCAGGCACTTGGCATTCCTTGATCTACCCATATTCCAAAAATATTATGGAGGTTCCATGAACAAGAAGAAAAGATCCGAAAGCAGTTCCCAGTAAAAAAGATAAGGATGAGCTATATGTATCGTATTGAAAATGTGTACAGGGCTCGATCTCGTGTGTATACTTGTTGGTGAAATCATACCCAATTGTATTTCTGAGCACATTTCATTGTTATTCTGGGAGAAACCCTTCAAGCTCACTTTTGTCGTTGAGCACGAAACCATCTTCTTCACGAAAGGGACACTTTTTGAGAAGACTTTTTTTACATATTATTTTATTCATAACCCTTGTTCCACCATATTATTACTATACCCACCAGTGGTTGACCTCTGTATAAGGGAGGCAGCTGTGCTGACGACGCTTATATGTATTACGATAAAAAAGTATATTACTGTATATTATTATACAGATTTATAGACGATGCTCTAGTTTCATAGGTTTTACAAGGAAATACCATATTATATGAACGTTTTACCAGAATAGATTATACAAAGTGGTCAATCTTTCCATCATGCAAACAACTTTTGAAAAACAAACGTACTATTAGGTAGACATATGTTAGATGATCTAAAAGAGCCAGGTATGAAAATAGCCAACATTTACATAATACGACGTTAGTAGGGAGTTGAGACACTAACCGACTGTGTCGATTAGGTCAACCTAGGAGTAAAGGAAAAGTTTATTATAGTAAATATTTGGTCTGGATTAATGTACAAGATTAGCGTAATGGGTTAAGTTGACAAAAAATAGTTTGAACTATGCTTCTGTTATATAAATATTAGACTTGTTAAAAATTGAGGGTATATTCTAATCTAGAGGACATTTCATAGGGAATTTTGTACGTCTTAGAAATGAGATACAACTGGATTGATGTGGTTAAAAAAAACTTTAGTTAGCCAAGCTTTCGAACGATAACTTCTTTCTTCATCAGGGAGAATTTTGTACTTGTTAAATGTACATATTTAAAAATTTACTCCAATCTTTCTTCAAATCAAACAATTCAAAAATTTAAGCTGAAATAGAGATGCTCTAGAGGTGTGCATAATTTTAGTTTTCGTGGTGCAAAAAGTAAATTAAGGGAAACTATTGCGAAAAAGCGTAATTATGCTTCGGATTCGAAAATTGGCACATCTGCCACTGCCACCATGTAATTAATGTGGGAAGTGAAAGTTGGTAAAAGCTATTTGAAGATTTTATAAAATAGACTCTCGCAGTTGTGTACAATATACGTTGTAAGTGTATTAATTCGTAACTTATGGTGCGGGCGGGTGATTATATAAAAATTTGGATGTTGATTTCCAGTCAAGAGAACATTGCCATGATCTACTTTGAGGAGGAAGTGTGATATAAAAATACTGTTTCCATTGTACATTCTTTAATTATTCGTGAGTTTCCGATTGAATAACATGTGTAATTATGCCTGTTTCCTCTTATGTAACTCTCTCATGAACAAACTTCCCTTTAGAGTTTACCTTTGTGTGTCAATTTTTCATATGTTTTTCTATTTCTGAGTATTCCATTTTGCTAGTTTTTTGCTCAAAGCAAACTTCAATGAAAGATTTTTTCCATAGAATCATTCTTGTTAGATAATCCATGTATGGAAAAAATTCTATTATAGTGTAAACATCCAATCTATAAAGTTATTACGTAATATTACGCTACCTTAACCGATATTTACATTTATGAGTCAAATGTTAGTGGTTGAGAGTAAACGTTGAATATATACGATCATATAATATTTAACTTCGCGACATTCCAAGAATTGTTGTGGTTTTATCTGAAGATATTACAAAAAAATATTGAAATTTTGTAATTAAAAATAAATTCAGAAGATTTACAACGAAGCATATGGATGTGTTCTTTATGTTTTATTTTGGAAAACGTGTTTCGTATTTAATCAAATTACTATATTACCACGTATCGGAGCTGCTTTCCGTTTTCAGGTTTTCCATATCGGATTTCTAACAACACGACCAGCATTGTGAAACAGATAGAGATGGAATAAAAGCCGGTAATTTATACCACCGAATTTTCGACTTTCCCTTCCAACTCCTGTCATCCCGTATGGTGCCTTTTCGGTTGTGTGCAAAAAGTTTGGCATTTTATTGGAAATGAGAACTCACTTTACGTATGACATGATCCTTATTAAATTCTTGTAATTTCCCTCTGGGAATGGGAACATGATATACTTGCGTCATTTTCTCCTTTGTGGATATCACCATGAGCAGCGATTAAGGGATATGGTCGTTTCATTTGTCATGTCGTAATGTAGTCCGATGTTTTCACTGGAAGTGCTTAGCACAGAACTAGAAACCCAGCTTTTTTAGATTCTTATCCAGTTATAAAATACCATTGACTGTTGTAGACTCCAATCATATTAATCTAAGCTACCTATGCGTGGTTTTCTAGGGTAATGGTATTTTGAGTCGGGAACTTTGAGAGTGGACTGGATTTTATTAAGCGATCCCGGGAAAAAATTCCACAGTCCACTTCTCTCTCCTCTCTCTACGATGTGTGTAAAAGTAGAGTGGAGCAAGAGAAAATGTCATTTCCTTTCATTTCACTTCATTTCTCTCGAATGTTGAACTACATGTCATACTCTGACATGAAGCATTTATGTTACATGTTATATTAGATAATGTATACACCACGATTTTTCGATTTTATTCAGGGATGTACTTTTCCGGAAGGGGTTTGACGGGTGGCTTAAGCTTAATATGTAGCTTACTTGCATGCGTCTATCCCTCTTACACATATAAACGTTTAAAACTTGGAATTTTGTAGATCAAAGTATGCTTAATGCTTAGTGATTTTGGAGAAATATCAGTGACATCTCATAATCTCATACGTTCAGCAAATAGAATATCGTGTCGTTTCATCTATCCCCGTCCTCCCTCTCAGCTCTCATTAACCACGTCGAAACCTAAAAAAGCATCAAAGCAACCAGTCAGGAAAAGGAAACGCCTGGAGAGTATATATTACAAGCTGTTTTTGTATATAGTAGTGCATTGCTGGCTAGACCAAAATCATGCAGAAGATGAGCTGTTTTTGTTGAACAAAATAATATCCTCTTTCAGTTTTATAGGGAACAATTACAGCACATAAAACTACACCTTGTGGCGTTTACTGTCACATTTTGAAGACTCTGTCATGGATGACTGGAGGGCTGACAATGGTCTGACTTTGAGTAACTGGGGGGAAAACCTACTGGTTCGAGTTAGACTTATTGATCAAATCTGATACGCATAGTTAACTTTAAAGTGATAAGTGCGCAACTCATTAGATGCAATTTACAGGAAAATGAAAAGCTTCCATCACGGAAAGAGGAAATGGTGTTGTAAATGCCATTTGATTCAAAATCTGCTTTATGTTTCAAATATGGTGAAAATTGATTTTTTTACTTCAAGATTAATGTCAGTGCAATTGCTTTTCTGCCAACTCTCCATGTCGTAATAAGCAACATATATCATTGCCAGATAGAATTTACAACTATCAACTATTGCAACTTGTTCACATAACACGATTATATATGTAGCATGCAATTGACAGTTCACTGCAGTATAAAGTTATGTATGATTTATTCTAGCAACAGAATTCAGCACTCGTTACCGTTTACTGGTAAATTGGAAAGGAGCACTTAATCTTCATCTGAAACAGTAGTTTTTCCTTTCTGCATCCAATTTTTGTTTCATGTAGGAATGACAGCTTATTCCATTTCCTGTCTACTGACGGAAACAGTGAGTGATTTGATGTTGATATAAGGAAAAGTATCAAATGTCTGTTATTCCATTTTTCAAAACTACGAAACACCATTTAATAATATTTCGTTGATGGAACATGGAAGGATGGTGGCTGGGGTAATATAATACATAAAATAATTTCCTGTGTCATTCCTTATCAATCTATGTGTACAAGAAAATCCAGCCAGCTAACATAACATCCAATGAAAGTCAATATAAAAGCCATGCTAAGAATATCCTTTAATCCATTTGATATCATATCTATACAAGAAAATTCGCGTGGGTGGTTTATTTTTTCAAATAGAAAATAATACACATTTCTAGACACAAAAGCATCCTCCGAAATACCCTTACTACACTATATACCAAAATGAATATAACTTTATCTCAAAATGGAAATAACTATAGGAAAACATGATATTGAGAACCCAACTGGGCTGCAGTGGTCGAGGAAAGAACGCAGTCCGAGTGAAAGAACGCAAGGAAGTTTTATTCCATTACTGTGGAAATTCCACACGGTAAGTGTCCCCATCCCAATATATCATCCCATAGCATTTTCCTTTTCTCATCTTAACTTTTCCTCTCGTGATCAATAGAAAATATTTAAGAATATTTTCTCTCCCGAATACAAATATTCCCTCAGCCACGCCAACATAGTTGAATAGAAATAAGAAAGAAAAAGTTGCCAATGACGTTTCTTCGATGTGGGAAGCATTGGTGGCTGCCACATGGACGGACTTAAAAGACGGGCAACCGGCGGGTGTGGCACATCTTTATTTCCTTTACTTTCTCTTTTGCCGTCCCTACCAGGCTATAGAAAAAGTCGCTAACTGCTTCTCATTTATATCTGTAGATTTTACCATGTCGAGAATACATTTTATAATAGATTTGTGTACATTCGTGTATATGAGTATGGTATCGCTTTCCTTTGAAAGTGACAGCAGCACACTCCGTGACAGTTCAACTTGCACTTTCCATTCCACGACTTTTTTGTGGGGAAAAACTCTTTTACAAGGATACTGCTTCTACTTACATACATAGTAATAATCATATCGCAGCATATCAAATTCCTCCGGAATGTTTTGAGCGCTCTCGTTTTTCTCGACGATATGAAATTTTTCCTTGGGCTGTGCTCCTGTCTTGTATGATATCTTGAGATGCAATGCTGATCTGATGCTTTCATTGCGGTGGAAAATTTTGGTAATAAAGAAGGCATAATATTCCATTTCGCCTTAATGGTATCGTTAGAGGAGAAATTTAAAGAAGATGGATATTTCGCATCGTGTCAACTGCTGTTCAGAAATTTTATTTTTATGTATGTGTTTGAAAATAGCCTAACAAGTCAATTAAATTAATAAAAATCGAAGAAACTTGAAATGTTTATTTTAAGTGAGGGCATATATTTACGAGGAGTTTATAGTTGCAGCACAGTTAATCGGTTGAGAGAGACGGGTGTGGTGAAATCTAAGAACTGTGGTTGCAGCGATAATTTGGATCTGTGAAATAGCACCAACGGTTTAAATTTTCTATAAAAAAATTTAAATCGAAATTAATCAACTGGTGACTGGCTTGAAGTTTGAAGCTACACATATGATTTTTTATTAAAAAACACAACAAGCAAACATCATTTAAGCTTTCAGATTACTCCCATGGTATACTTTCATGTTGTAAACCAATTCGAGAACATAATAGAATTATATGATTACCCGAGACGGGATCGATCTTCATATTTTCTTTTACAGTGTTATTCATCATGTCGTGGTGGACAGGAGGATATAAAACCAGCTTTCTTTTTAGTGATTTATAGAACTTCTTTTGAGTCATTTTACTGTATTATTTATATTCATTTAATCTTCATATTTTCTTTTACAGTGTTATTCATCATGTCGTGGTGGACAGGAGGATATAAAACCAGCTTTCTTTTTAGTGATTTATAGAACTTCTTTTGAGTCATTTTACTGTATTATATTCATTTTTACCAGTATGCATATAAAAGCATTTCCATAGCTTAACCTTAACTCACTGGAAAGTACACATTTATAACTCGCTGGAAAAGTGAATAAACTGTCATTCTTCCTCTTCCTTTGAATTCTCCTCTGCCAGGTGTGGATGAGCATGATGCAAAGAGCGCAACCAAGTGGATAAGAATTATTGCACATTGGAGAAATCCAAAATCCTCACTTGCTATTCCCCACTCGATTTTATGCAACGTTGTCAAAAGCTCCTTCTCTGAATTAAATTGTACGCTTGGCCTAGTCTACGCAGCAAAAACAAGAATCCTTTTAACCTTCTTGTAGGAGACATGCAGTGTGAGCAGATTTCCATGTTTCAAAATTTTATTACCCCAGCAGTTAATTTTTCAGTTGAAGATTTTACCATTCCCATTAATCCCCTTATTTAGATGCATTTTCGCTCCTCAAAATTCTGTAATTAAAAGGATGAAAACTGATTCTGAAATGGGGTTCTATCAATTTATTAATTATCAACATAAAACAGGCAGTTTTTACAGATACAAAAGACTATACCTTAATTATACTGCAATATCAGCTAACTATAATCTAAAATATTTTACATTTATCCATAACTGCTTATACGAGAAAACAGAGATGTGCTTTATATCAAGGCAAAATTCATCTCATTTTCACATTTTTCTTTGCCATCCAATTTCAGCTAGATAATGATCCAGAGATAAAAAAACAGTCAACATCCAACAACGTTCAAGTTACAACAACCAAGCGAACTGATTACATTCGGGGATTTAATTTTCGCTCTAAGCAAACTACAACCACAAGGAAAAGTCTCAAACTATCGCATCCTTAAAATACTCTATTCCAATATTCTCTCTCACTCCTTCCCTCACTTTCTCTCAAAGCCTATGTATCTTATTCTTGTATGTGTGGGGAAAATCCTCCAAAAGAAAGTAACAAGTGCATCAAGAGAGATTTTGAAAAGAGTAAAGTTTTGAATAGCCAAGGAAAAGGGAAGAGAGTGAATGTGAGCGTGACTAAGAGAAGAAAATTCATTATGCCCATCATATTAATGAAGTAAGGAGGGAAGGAGAGTGTTGATGTAGCGAAAAATCTTGTGCTTTCCTTTCTCTCACAGCTTCTCCCTTGATTTCCCTTTTACTTGCTCCAATTCACCAACCGCTGTGCAGGGACTAGGCTTCATAATATATATTTTGGAGGGAGAAAGTCGTTATTATTTTCTTGTTAGATTCGTATATGGAATGTTGTCTAGATTGGATGCACAAAAGAGAAGAGAAAAAATCATTTACTTTACTTCTTAAAAATGTGATTGATCGATTTTCCCTCTTTTACCAAGGGAGCTCCCTGCCGCTACCTCTTCCGGTTTTTTACACGGAAAAATCTAATTCCACCTCCCATCAAGCAAAATACCATATGCTTAGTTTTCCTCTAAACGTCACAAACTCATGCAAATGTGGAGGATTTTGATTGTGTATGATGTAACCGCTTTCAATCATACATTGACACATTAAGATTGTTCTACCGTTAAGTTTATAACAATCTTAAGCTTAAGTTTCTCTGCCCTATATAGTTGGCAATTTTAAAGAAAGCAAAATGATTTAATTGCTAACGTTGAAATGAATCAACAAGAAATACACCGAATCAATAGCAATGGAATGAATCTCTCCTGCCTTCTTGTAAGTTTTACTTTACTAGTAAAACCTTGCTTTTATCGTTTTATCCCAAAACGTTTCCCAATAGCAGAGAATGTTTTTCCTTTTATTTTTCTACTTTTACCATCAGCTTATTTTTATGACATGGGACATGACTTCAACTCCTAAACTTACAACATCACACAAAGCTCAATGTTATGTAATCTTTTCAAAACATTCTTTTAGAGTATGACTACACAGCTACGTTGTACAAAGTTCAAAGTGAAATGATCACTTTTCGTTTAACCGCGCTGGGCAGAATTTTTGGGAGGAGGATGACGATCCCCGAAGTTGGAAAAAAACATGGAAACCTAAACGATACTTTTATCAGATATATTTGTATACATAGCTGGCTCAATCTCAAGGGGACAAACAATACTAAAGGACCCTCCACTTTTTTCACTTTGTGTCACTTCGAATTATCCATTTTTAAGGTTTCTTTTCCCTTACACAACAATAATGCCCTTTAGTGGCACAAGTTGAACAAAGCTCATTTAATGTTTCCATTTTATAGTGAGTGCAAGTGCTAACTGTGATAATACTCCTAATACATTGTCTCCTATACTTTTGCTTACCCAACCTTCTGCACCAGAGGAAAGGGTTTTATAGCGGAAAATTTCAAGTCAGTGAAACGGAAGAGGGAATGGATACATTTGGATGGATATTGTTGAAGTGAGTAACTTTGACTTGAGAACAGTATCTCGAATCTCTTATAGAATTCAGCTTACTGAGCGGCTACCTGATGCTATGGGTATTTCCAATGTGAACTAATGCATGTACAAACTATATGAGATTTTTTTTCATCCGAAGTTTCCCTGAATTACTAACATTTCTCTGGCAAGTACCGCTATAACTATTGATTCTTGTGGTCAGATTTGTAATAGTCCTTTTAAAATGGGTATAGCTCGTGAAAGATTGTGTAGAGGAAAGAGTGGCATGCACAATTACTACGACTATTTGGTCAAGCGCAGTAATTCCATACAAGATTGTAGAGGAAAGTGAAAGGTTTACAACTCCTGTGGGGTATCTGAAGACAAGTTTAATGGATAAATGGATCGACAGGGATGTGTGAGTTGGGCATTCTCGGCTGTACAAATATATAGAGCTTTTCCCATTCTCATAGATTGTGTGGGTAAACTTGGCTGGGACAATATGATTGTGCACAGATCTCTGTAAAAGGATCCCAATCGACATTACTGAATGGAGTACAATGCTTGTCAGAAAGCTTGCACAGTTCTGAGGTTACGATCATTGGCGGTGGAGATTGAAATGGAGAAATTAGATTTCATGTGGTGTGTGTAGCGCAATTCAGAGTTTTTATTACGAGCCTGCCACTATTTACCTTTGTGCTCACCAAGCTAACTTCGTCAGGTGTGAGCTCATCACGTGTCAAGAGCTGGAGGGTTTTTTCCAGGTCAGATGTCCCTAAGAATTGATCCCCGTCGAAATCTGGGAATGAGAAAGGAAACAATTATTTCTAAGCTGGAGTGCAAATTCATTAATTTCTAAATCAAATAATAATTCCAATTATTTCTGAGCAAAGAGACAGAGATGTTTTTGGTAATCCCCTCTGCCAACAAGTTGTCACAGACAGAGGAAGCATGAGGAAATAAAAGAAAATGGAACTTTTTGGGAAGAATCTTATTAAAGTTTTTTTTCTTGTTGGGAGGCAGCATAAGATAAATGTTGAGTAGTTCACAGTTTTTATATCAGCCTTGGCTTTTGTTTAACTTGTCACTTCGTCTCATAATTGTGCTTTTATAGAACATAGTTTTTAGTTTTTAATTTGCTACGCCCACTCAATGAATGACTCACCGTATACTCGGAAAGCGTACTGAACTTTTATATCTCTTGGAGCGTGTTCAGAAAAGGCTGAGAAGAGATCGAGAAAATCTTCAAAACTAATTCCTTGCCCGTCCCTTGAGAACACTGTGCAGATCCGTTCCCTGAACGGATTTTCCTGTACGGGAAAATAATATTTTGATGAATATTTAATATCTGCTAAACAAATGCGAATTTTATATTAGTGTTTTTCACTGGTGTATTCAGCAAATTCTTTACTACGGTGCATTCTAATCTTCACCTATGATTGTTAAATTAATTAAAATATATTTATTACAACTGGGTGTAAACTTAAACTAAAAAATCTTAAACTATGTTGCTATTTAAAATTGTAGAATGCCATTTATAATTTAAAAATGAATAACTTTCAATTCCGGCATTTTTGATACTGTCTCAATCGGCACTCGAACAGTCACCGGCTCATTGGCAGTCATAGTTTTAGGGACATGGCTTGGATTAAGCTCCCGAAATTTCTTGAAAACTCTGAAATAAAAGAGATTTTTAAAATTCATTACCTTCATTCATATATAATCAAATTGTAAACTTTTGCTATATCCTGCACCTCCAATTTGTCTCCATTCAAAGAACTTTTGTCTTGTATGATCAACTCAAAACCATACCAGCGTTTCCTAACTTGCATACATAAATGCTTAATCAACATCACTGGTGATTATAACCTTGTATCCGTTCAGAATACAAAAGATACCTTATTTTCACGCTACAAACGGCATGCGCTTCATCCCGTCAACCCAACTATCAAGCTGTAGCTCAAGAAAGGGAAGTTGGAAAGTTGGGTAAGTCATGGCCATGTAAAATACGATCAACAACTTCTTTCTCTGTTGAGTCTTTTGTCCTTGGCTGTTTGCTTGCAAACTAATGCTATTAATTTATTGAGACAAAGCTGTTCAAATCTACTTAACATCCATTTATTCACCAAGCCCAGGACTACACTACGCCATCCAGACGAAACAAAGGCTGGAAATGAAAATTCCAAGCGTATATTGAAAAGCTGTAGACCTGAATCAAAATCCGAGTGCATCCTCAGATAATATGAAATTTGGGAGAATGGAAATGTGGAAAATTTCGTGGAAGTCATTTCGTTTATTTATTTTATCACAAACAAATGGAAAAAAGCCAAGCCCTTGTGTAGCTCTTGTAAAAAGGAAAGAGGTGAAAGTGGAGTGGTTTTTGCAAAGGAAAAAGGGGAATGAGTCAACAGCAGTGACCAGACTTGCTAAAAGCATGGGAAAAGCTGAAGTCATGTATTATAGTTCCCAGAGGAGTTTCAAAAGCAAACAAAATGATAAAATTAATGGCAGTTGTGAATGCAAGCGAAATACATGCTGCATTACAACTTATCTTTCTCCGAAACTTGGATCTTGAAGCCAGCTGTGCAGTTTGTGCAGAGGTTGGACTTTCTTGGAAAAAAGCAAATGGGAAAGAAACTTTCTCATTTTCTTCATATCTCTCGTATGAGTGTTTGAATATAAGCTATAAAAAATGAATATTATGTGTATAGGATGGATATATGGGAAAATGAAAAGACAAAAATTGAAAGGCTGTTTGTGAGAATGATAGTAATACTCAAAGTAAATGGAAAGACAAGTACTGCGATTAGAAACTTTTGCATGTTAATTTCCAAAATCAGCCATGGGACGACATTTCGAAATAAATAA